>APFE030125222.1:48816-95407 GCA_000404065.3 Pinus taeda | reverse complement strand
GTTGAATAGATCACAAATATCATATATATATAATCATTACAATTAATCTAGCAAGCTTAATTGTTCTACCAAGTTAAGTTTACTTCAATTTCACTAAGTGAGCCTTTTACTTACTTAACTCTTGCACATTATAATGAATAATTTTCATGACTTTTAAAGTCTTTAATTAAATATAATAACATGGACTCAATATCCTTCGTCACTAATACTAGATGCCCAAAACCACTTTTATTAACTTGCAATTTTAACTTTATTATGAAGTCAAGTCTATCTAACAATCCCCCTTTAAACTTGACTAGGGAATTTTTTAGATTATATCCAAAACTGTTAGGGTCCAACCCCAACCGCCTTATTTATGTAATAAACCCAATATGGTCGAGTCATAGTCATACTTAGTTAAAGAGTCAATAAAGCCCATATTAATAATTGGAAGTGGTTGGCCCACATTTAAGAAAGGGACCACAATTAGTTGCAAACGGGCCATAATTAAAAAATAAAGTGGTTAACCCATATTATGCAAAGGACCACTAGTCGTTAGGTTGTTGGAGGTCATTTAGCTATAAATAGTCATACTTAGAAGGGAAAGATAATTGAGTCGTATTTTGTAATCGAGCTCTGCTCTACTGGAGGTTGCCCCCTCAAAGAGGCAAGTGAACATTGCATTTATCGTTGAATAATAAAATACATGCCTTTTTTCTCATTTTATTATGTGTTTTGGGTTGTATCTCTTCACATATTTAGTATTCTTCAATTTCTTGCAAGTCAAGAACATAACAAGTGGTATCAGAGCACTCTCCGTCCAGTTGTACCTCCAATTTTTGCAGATTTTTTTCTAGGCTAGAGATGTGTTCCAGCATCTTTAAACCATGGGATTTGTCGTTGAGTGCATAATTATGCAGATTTGGGGAGGCATGCATGCATGAAATACAAGAGGTGGTCACGCTTGTTGGACTCCCTTGTAACCCCTGTGGGTACCCCTTCGAATGGTAATGCATTAGATAGAACCGCGGATGGACTGCACTTCCACGTACTCTTTGGGTATATCAGAAGCCCCTAGGATCCCTTGAAACCTCACCTTAGATAAGTTGTCAGTTGTCTTTCTGCTACAGTACATTGAGAACAACACTTGGGGAGATTACTTGCGCGTACGATAAGGTAGTCAGGTAGTACGGCTAAGGGTATGGCTGATCCTCCTTAGTTAGTGCCCTGAAAGATTAGACTGAGTACTATTGTTGGACCCTTATGTATATTGCAATCTGTAGCACTTGACACTCCTTTGCGGCCATAGTTCCCTCGGCTCTTTGAAGATCACCCATTATATTATCTTTCAAATGAGATCTAGCAGTTAGGGGTTTTGTCACCACCACACCAATTAAATCCACTAGTTGGGGTTCTACCGTCGCAGTACAATTTAGATCTAGCAGTTAGGGTTATGTCGCCGCCGCACTAATCAGATCCACCTGTTGGGTTCTTCTGCTGCAATACAACTCACATTCAACAATTGTGGTTTCATAGGCAAATCTGACTATCTACACAGTGAGGCTTGTTGCTGTTATAGTCTCGGCCTGATTTTTGCAGGACATTGGGCAAGATTAAGTTTTCTAGAATTTAGCCACTGCAGCATTGATCCGTAGGGAGTAAAACTCTGTTCAGACACTTACAAGAGACTTAGCCCATAAGATTCATGACAACGAGTTAATCGCAGTGGTACCATTCACTAGTCAACCTCAATTTTTGGGGTGTCTGAATTTTTTTTGGACTAGCTTCAAGTGACCGAGATTTATGTATGGTGGAAACCAGAGCTCAATTCATGGCCAATGAGAATATCGAGCACCTTGAAACAAAGTTGGATTCATTGAAGGAACAATTGGACAACATTTCAAAATCGCTTGAACAATTCACCAAGAGCATGACTCGGTATCATTAGGCAGTGCATACTATCGATCAACACCTCGAAGGAGAATCTAGCCATCATATTCACTTCCATGGAAATCACCAACATTCCCACCCTCGGCCACCCAAGATGGACATGTATAAATTTATGGCTCTAATTCGGTAGTATGGGTAGCCCAAATGGAAAAATATTTCACCCTGAATGATATTTGCGATGACCAAACTAAATTATGTGTGGGAGCCCTTTACTTGGACCAAGAAATATGGAAATTGTGGTAGTGGCATTTGAAATGTTATCCCACAAACATAACTTGTCACATGTTCTCAAAAGCCCTTTGTGACTGCTTTGATAGAGAATCTAATTTTCTGGTCCATCTCACTAAGCTCCGACACACAGGCAGAGTAAAAGACTACATTTCAGCCTTTGAGACATTAGCTTTCAGAATGGAAGGTCTAGGAGATGAATTCTACTTGGAGTGTTTCATCCGTAGTCTCAAAGAAGCCATCCAAAAACATGTCCGGATGCACCACCCACCTACATGGATAGATGCTTGCAAAAAGGTTGTTGAGGTAGAACTTGCCTTAGCTGCCCAGTCTACTCATCGAAATTTCGTAGCCAACGGGCGTTCCACCCAGGCTCAGGGCCCTATCCAAACACTTAAGGTTCAAAAGGTGTCTCCAACAGAAATGGCTAAATGCAGAAAACAAGGATTGTGCTACTACTGTGATGCCAAATACTCCCTAGGGCATAAATGTAAGGAAACAAAATTCTTTCAAATTGATGTTACTAATCACAACTCATCTGAGGAAGCCCCACCGCTTGGTGGGGCAAAGGAGGAAGCTGAGGAAACCCAGGAGGACAATGATCTCATAGCTATGCCAGATGAAACCGTTATCTCACTACATGCTTTGATAGGCATTTCTATGCCCCAAACTCTCAAAATCAAAGGCTTTCTTAAACATCAGTTTTTAGTGGTATTGATTGATAGCCACAACACTCATAACTTTATCCATAAGTGAGTCACCAAAGATATTCATTATTTTGTAAGGGAGTCTCTAATTTCCAAGTCCTTATTGTTGATGGGGGGACAATTAAATGTGAGGGTCGTTGCAAAAATATTAAACTTCATATGGGAGACTACCACCTAAAGACCCACATGTTTGCAATTAACATGGGTGGTTGTGACATTGTCTTGGGTGTTGAATGGCTTCGCACACTAGGCCCAATCACAATGGATTTCCAGGTGTTATATATGATCTTTAAGCAAAATGACCACATTCATACACTACATGGACTCTAGGCAGGTGCTCCTTCTATCATCAACTCGCATCGAATGGAAACGATGTTGAAAAAGGGCCATCATGTAGTCATCGCCTAGTTTAATGCCATCTAGGCCATAGAATCCACTACTCTTCATATTCATATTGAGATGTAATAGGTCTTAGACTACCACCAATAGGTATTTGACAAACCTAAAGAGCTTCCACCCTCTAGAGCTGAAAATGACCATATCATCCCTTTGGTCCCAGGGGCCAAACCTTCTAATGTGTGCCCATATCGATATCCTTTCGTCCAAAAGAATGAAATTGAAAAAATCATCAAGGAACTCCTTGAAGCAGGTGTTATTCATCCTAGCATTAGTCCTTATTCATCACCAGTGGTCATGGTGCTAAAGAAAGATGGAAAATTGCGCACGTGTATGGACTTTTGGGTCCTCAACAAGCTCACTGTCAAAGAAAAATTCCCTATTCCAGTTGTTGATGATCTTCTTGATGAACTCCATGGTGCTTAATTCTTTACCAAGCTAGATCTTCGCTCTAGCTATCAAAAGAAGTAGACATTCCCAAGGCTGCTTTCCATACTCATGAAGGCCATTATGAATTTTGAGTCATGCCATTTGGTCTATGTAATGCTACGTATACTTTTCAAACCCTCATGAATCACCTACTGAAACCATATCTCCGAAAATTTTTCCTCGCTTTTTTTATGACATTCTCATCTACAACCTAAGCTAGGAAAACATCTTCAGCAGGTAGACATGATCTTGCAACTACTCCGGAATCACAAATTATTTCTTAAATTTTCCAAGTGCTCTTTTTGCGTGGAAGAAGTCAAGTATTTGGGACACATTTTGGGTCGTGAAGGTGTCAGGGTTGATCCCAAAAGGATACAGGTAATGCAAGATTGGCCCCAACCAAAAACCTTGAAGAGTTTGAGGGGATTCGTGGGTCTCACTAGCTACTATCACAAATTTGTCCACAATTATGGTCGCATTGCTAAACCCCTCACTAACCTTCTCAAGAAAAAATCATTCCTTTGTACTGATGCAACACAATAGGCATTTATGGCTCTCAAGCATGCCATGTGTTCCACTCCAGTATTGGCACTGCTTGAATTCACCAAACCTTTTGTGATTGAATGTGATGCTTTAGGTACTGGTATTGGTGTTGTCTTAATGCAGGAAGGCTGACCCTTGGCTTTCACCAGCCAACAACTGGGTGGGAAACATCTGGGTCAATATACCTATGAGAAAGAGATTATGGCCATCTTACATGTAGTAGATACTTGGCAACCATATTTATTAGGGTGGTGCTTCCAAATCTACACAGACCATCAAAGCCTTAAATATTTTTTGGAGCAACGTCTATCCTCGCCAAATCAAAATAAATGGTTGGCCAAAAGGTTGGGATATGATTATGAGATCATTTACAAGAAATGACATGAAAATGTAGTAGCGTTATCGTGCCAATTTGAGGATGACAACACCCTACTAACAATCTCTCTACCCATACCAGATTGGATTGAAGAAGCCAACACGGACTAGTTTTCTCACCTCCCTCTCTCCCAACTTATTAATAACTTGAGAGCAGATCCTAATTCCTCAGTTTGCTACTCTTGGAAGGATGAGATTCTTTGCTACAAGGATCGAGTAGTTATATTGCTGACATCCACCCTCAAAGCTCACATTTTGGTAGAATTGCTCTCATCTCCCACTACAGGGCATGGATGCATTCAAAAGACTTATGCTCACACTCATCATTCTTTCTTTTAGACGAGCATGAAAAATGGCATTCTTAATTTTGTAGATGAATGTGATGTGTGTCAATGCCACAAAGGAGAAACAATCAAGTTACCAAGAACCTTACAACCATTTCCACTCCATGCCTCTGTTTGGATGGATGTTTCTATGGATTTCGTTACTGGTATCCCAAATTTAGGCAACAAATCCATCACCATGGTGGTTGTGGACAAACTTTATAACTATGCCCATTTTTGTGCCCTACCCCCACCCATTTATCCCCACTTTGGTGGCTCAATATTTCATGGACCACATGTTCAAACTGCATGGCATGCCAACTTCCATAGTATCTAATTGTGACCCAAATTTCACCAGCAAATTTTGGCAAGAAATTTTCAAGCTACAAGGCACCCAACTCCAACTAAGTACTACCTATCATCCCCAAAACGATGGTCAAATTGAAGTAGTCAACAAATGTTTGGTGACATACCTAAGGTGCTTCACTTTAGAAAGGAAACATCAATGGGTACAGTGGCTACCTTTAGTTGAATGGTGGTATAATACTAATTGTCACGAAGCCACCAATTTGACTCCATATGAAGCAGTGTATGGCCAACTCCCACCTTCACCTATTTCTTATATCCATGGATGCTCTAAGGTGCAAGCAGTTGATCAACTCCTACAAAATCATGTCGCCATGCTAGCTCACCTCAAAGATAATCTCCATTAAGCTCAAAATCAAATGAAGCAATAGTCAGACCAACATCATTCAAATCGCACATTTAAAGAAGGGGATTAAGTATTCCTGCAGTTGCAACCATATAAGAAAACATCGCTTAAAGAAAAGGGTTGTCGAAATTAGCTCCAAAATTCTACAAACCTTATCAAATACTTCAGCGCATTAGAACAATAGCCTACAAGCTAGCCTTGCCACTGACTTCAAAAATACATCCATTCTTCCATGTATCATGCCTCAAGAAAGTTGTGGGGAACAATTGCAGTATTCAAACTAGTCTACCTGAATTGGATGAGGAAGGTTCACTCTGGATCCAACAAGAATAGGTCCTCGATACTTGTGAAAGACATTTGTGAGGTCACACGATCAAGGAATTCCTTGTCAAGTGGAAAGACACCTCTGTAGAAGATACAACCTGGGAACCAACGTATATTCTTCAACAGTTTCCGCAGCTTCGGCCTTGAGAACAAGGGTTCTTTTGATGGGGGAGGGCATGTTCGGGTCCAACCCTAACCCCGTTATTTATGTAATAAATCCAATAGGGTCGAGTCATATTCATAGTTAGTTAAAGAGTCAATAAATCAAGTATTAATAATTGTGAGTGGTTGACCCGCATCTAAGAAAGGGACCAAAGTAAGTTGCAAACGGGCCATAATTAATAAATAAAGTGGTTAACCCATGTTATGCAAAGGACCACTAGTCGTTAGGTTGTTGGAGGTCATTTAGCTGTAAAAAGTCATAGTTAGAAGGGAAAGATCATCGAGTCTTATTTTGTAATCGAGCTCTGCTCTACAGGAGGTTTCCCCCTCAAAGAGGAAAGTGAAACTTGCAATTATCTCTGAATAATAAAATAATTGTTTTTTTTCTCATTTTATTCTATGTTTTGGGTTGTATCTCTTCTCATATTTGGTATTCAGGAATTTCTCGCAAGTCAAGAACATAACAAAAATACTCGCATGCTCTCCTCTATATTACCTAGGTCCACATCTATATTTTACTAGTAGGGGTACACATGCCTAACCAAGTTAGTTATATCATATATACATTTAATTTAAGCAAAATTTCCATTTCCGATGAATTTTTTCTTTTTTTGGGTTGTTGATGTCTTAGTACTTAAGCCACCACTCTCTCAAATTCCCACATGCTCACATGAGGTGTTCTCCTCATGTCACTTCATCACAACCAACACCTTCTAATTTCCAAATGCATTGGCTTTGGTATTTTCCTTTGCATTTTCTTCCTAACCCAGTGATCTCATGCCCTTTGAAGGATGGTCATCCATACACTTTTCTCACTCCCTTCATGACTTAACCAAACATTATGTCTCTTTCTTCACCAACTAACAACTTATGATTTTCAGTGCTTCATTTTGTTCTAATACCATGCGTTAATCATTAAAATTATACGAGCAGAAAAATAATTATCTAACACCATAACAACAACACACATAAACTCTGCATACCATGATTTACTCTTGAAAACCCCAACTAGGGAAAAGCCAACCTAATAATAAATCTATTATCTTTTGTCTTAAATTTATCCAACCCATGCACCATGATGAGATAGTCTCTCAAGGTGGGATCATCTATCGAATCATCATCCTTCCATGGTGGATGATGCAAAAAATCCAATCTACGGTGACATGTTTGTTTTCTCTCTATCATATTATGGATTATTTTCTATTTATTTTTGGTTAAGGGATTGAGATGATTTTTATGCATTAAGTCTGTGTGGATGATAAGTATTGATAGCATAGTTAAATTTCCTTTCAGAATTGTTGTAGGAAATTTATTCAATTCATGGCACATTTTACCCAAGATTCAACCTTATAATTAAGTGGAGTCTTGATATCATTATTCTTTAAATTATCTAAGAAAAAATTTGATTGAGTGTATTATTTTCCTCGCTTGAAGTGACCCATCCATTATAAGATTTGGATTCTTGCCAACCAGTTTCCATTAGGAAAATTTTGAGCTAAAAAATAAGACTCAAAATAAATAATGTACTAATAAAATCAAATTTAAAAGAAACAATAAGATTTAATATGATGATGTTATCTACGAAGGAAAGTGTTTTTGGAGAGAAAAGAAAATTATTTTTTTAATTGTATTTTCATCTTATCTCCTTATAAGTTTACTCAAATTTCAAGTGTAATCACTCACATCCATCTCGTACTACTTTGCATACTTTTGAGTACACTCACTATAGAAAAAATTGAAAATACATGGAAAAATAAAAACTATGTAGAGTGAGTACTCATTGTTAATTCTACATCAAAGAGGTGTCTATGCTTGACATTTGAGTAAATCTATAAGGAGATAAGATGAAAATACAATTAAAAAAATAGTTTTATTTATTTTTCTTTAAAAATTCATAATTCTTATTTTATCATTTAAATTATTATTATATTATTTTCCTTAGAAGACTCATTTTATACCTAAAAAATACTCCTAATGCATAGTTATGTTTCTTGCATTGATGCTTGATACTAGTTACATCATCATTCATTGGTCATTTAAATTGTACGGTTAAGCTAGTTCTTATGGGTAGTCAGTCTTCCTTCACTCGGGATGTGGTGATTGATCTTAAGAAACACTTTGAAATCATAGAAATCAACAAATTGTATTACTTTCTCAGCCTTTAGGTCTAGCACATGTCTTATAGGATCTTCCTTTCTCAGTCTTGGTATACTTTGGATTTTCTAGATTGGTTTTATATGAGTGACTATAAACCTTTTCCAACACCATTTTAGTTGGGAGTGAGAATAATTGTCAACTATGACACTTCTCTTATTGATGTAACATTTTATCATCAATTTGTTGTGAGTTTGATAAATCTAACCTAGAAGGCCTAATCTCCCTTTTATTGGTAGCCTAGACTTCATATCTATGCAAAGGCCTCATGGTAGCCTTTAGAAGGTAGAAAATGGATTCTCATACATATTCAAGGAACTCTCCATTCTAGTGTATTCATTTCAACCAAGGCTTCCGTTCACTTGTTGTTTACATTGATTTTGATTAGGAAGAAGAGAGGAAAAGTCTCCCCAACTTTGTAACTTAATGGGGATGAAAAAAGTTGTCATGAAGGGGGGAATGTTAGTTAATGGAATATTCATTTAATAATGATTTTATCTCTCTAATCATTGAGGAAGAATGATAGAATGTGATTTTGATTTCCTATAGATCTTATGTATATGCCTGTTTCATTTGGAAAACTTAGAACAAGTAATCCTTCAATGATTCACTTATTGGTTACAATGATTTTGATTAGGAAGGAAAGAGACAAAGTTTCCCAAACTTTGTAACTTGATGGGGATGTGAGAAGTTCTCATGAAAGGGGAATGTTAGTGAATGGAATCTTCTTTTAATTATGTTTTTGTCTCTCTAGTCATCATTGAGGAAGACTGCTAGATTGTGATATTGGTTTCTTATAGATATTGTGTATATGCCTATGGAATTTGGTAAACTTAGACCAAGTCATTCTTCAATAATTCACTATATTGTAAAAATGGTATATCCCATATGCATCATCATAATTGTTTTCCTTTCTCTCTTTCATATATAATCAATGTGAAGGTGGCCTTATGAGGTGCACAAATGTAATGTATTTGAGGATAATAAAACTTGTAATATTATTCGAGAGTTTATATGAAGAATAAAATCATATATTTTGTGGATGTTCCCCATTCTATGGTTTACCATGAAAATATTGTCTCTATGGTATCCTTTATTTCTTGTATTGTTTTGATTTATAGCTATGTATGATGCTTTGCATAGCATATTAAATTGTCTATATATTTACCTAATCTAACACTCATCTTCAAGCTTCAATTTAGTCTCTCCTAACATGATGACCTTCATCTTCATCATAGCCTTCTTATTCTTCTAATGTAGCATGTTCTTCCAATAACTTGTCTTTGGAAGGGATGAGTCCTATTGCAGGAATGAAAAAGGTCATCATACATGTTAATACTTGGACTTGAAGTTTCTTGAGTTGTTTTCAAAAGGGATAATTGTAGGTACTTATTTACTACAACATCCATGAACGAGTTCACTAAATATCTTTCAACCATCATTTTGAGCATTAATACTATGGTATTGAATTGGTAAGAAAACAAAAGCATCATCAAAACTCATTTTTATTTGCGAACCATGTTCTAGTAGGAAAATTTTATAATGAAATTCCCCTAGTATCTATTCAGAACCTTAACACCTATTGAAAACTTTGATGAAATATACAATTGATGATATGCCTGTTCGGAAATCATTATAAAATTATTGCTTTATGATTCCATTAAAAGTGATGAAAAATAATTTCATCATACTATCTTCATGAAGATTTCTCTCATCTACTAAAAAATTCACAAACTTTCAAACATATTTGGAAACCTCATGAAGTTTTCCTTTGAAAAATGGGATTTTCCAAAGGGATCCAAAAGACAGAAATGAGTTCGAGTATCTAAGGATTTTGGAGAAGTCCAAATGTTACCATGTAGTGTCCTTGCTTTTATATATATTCAATATCAATAATAAAACTTTGAATATACATTGCATACCTTAAATGTTAAGTTGAAGTCACCAAGATGACCTTGTTTCAAAGGGCCTTCACAATTGGGGAATGTGCTCACCTCTATATCCAACAAAATTTTAATCATTTGTAAGGAAAAATGGATTTTTCTCTTCATGGAGCCATTATGTGAGAAACATATATTAAAAAAAAAACCATCATGAATCTGTCATCTTCTTTCCTAGGACAATGGGGTTTATCTAATCTAGATTTATGAAGGGAATGAAATGAAATATACATTTATAAAAAAAACACAAAGATGAGGTAAATCTTGACTTCCATTAATAAATGGAATTTATTGAAACTATAAATAATGTGAAACGAAACATACTCACTCGAATGTTGGTAGCTTATTTCTAACAAGATATGTGAACACTTTGTGATTTCAGCAGAGTACATTACAATGAGTCCAAAAGACACTTTTTAACATAAAGAAAAAATGATGAAACCTTAAACATCCAAAAACCTAACCCTAGGAGATAAGACACCAAAAATTTTATAGACCATGGGGTTATTCGATTCATCAACTTCTCAGGGCCATAACGTTTTTCATACAATCTTTGTTGAGAACACTTGATAGCCAATTGGAAAGGTCTAGCCGAGAAGTACATATTTTGACCATCACCATGGCATGTTGACAACTATCTCTTGGGTCCTTTCCACATGAAAAAAAGTCATTTAGGGCCTTTTTGATGCCCCGAAAATCGTTGCATCAACATCGGGGGATAACCACCTGATCCGGACCTTAATACAGCTCCTTTTCCGTTTGGGATGGTGGCTCCGACTGGATATATTGGGACCAGTTTCCCAGTAATGAATAAAAAGGGATGGATGAGTGACTAGTTTTCTAATAAGTGATAATGAATGGATGACTTTATCTATAAGTGAGAACACAAATGACTATTCTATCCCGGGAAGCTTCTATTCTTAAGTGCAACGTTTGATGATCTCTGTTCATCAATAGGCATATAGATGACACTATTAAATAAACATAGACATTCATTTAAATGATAATGGCTTTGTTCAATTAGTTGAACAAAGTAATTAATAAATCATTGTTACACTTCTCTTTTTATATTACTAATACATGTATGATTAGAAGAAAAGAAAGTTGTAAACATCCAATAGTGGAAAGTATAAAGACTGCTATTAAAACACATGCATATATTCAATAATAGCAATAATGATCAAATAACAATTCACATAAAAAGAATGAATTCAGACATAGATAGTAGTACCATATGAGTTGCAAATCATTCCCAACATCAATCGCAATTCGAATTCCTTCTTCCGACTCAGAAATACTTTTAAATAAAGGCAGTAGTGCACATCCACATAAAAGATTCATTATCAAAATTGGAATAATTGGTACATTCTTTATAAAAGAATATGCCTAAAGAACAGTAGTGAAACTTCAGGCTTAAGTCATACACAAAAACTTACGACCCTTTCTAAATACATGAAAGGGTCTATAAATACTAAATTAAACTAAAAAACTACAAAATTAAAATGCTACTAAATTGGTATAACTCGATCTTGAATATCTCCCCCACAGCAATCTAGTAGTCAACAGCATGATTCATCACTCTGGTTGTTTGCCTTTTGACTTGAGTTGGCATATTGCCAGCATCGGTTCCACTTCTTGAGGGCAGCTGAGACGAGAATTGATTTGAGAAGAATAGGTGGCATCGTGTATAACGGGAATGATACACCCGATTGCATCCATTAGGCACTTGAGGGCGGCTCTCTGGCTGTGTGGTTTTACTAGGAACAACCAATAGGTGTCCCAAGTTAAACCTTTAATCCCTGTGATCAATCTCCCATTCTTTTCTAGCCCTTGGTAACATGATTGCTCCAATGTTTTGGCCGATAGTAATTTACCTGGTGTACATTGAGAGATCATGTTAGATAAATAGAGAGTATTATTAATCAATTCAATCAAATTATTTATGGATAATTTGCATATAGAAACTGCTTTCTCTGCCTTCATCAATTGGGACTGTCACTCCATGAATAGAATTTCTTTATGGGATTCTAAGATTTTAGGCAAGTTCACTACTTGTCCCTCATTAGTGTCCTGCCAAGTAAGAAAATCTGTTAAGGTCTCATTGGCCTAATCTAAGTCCTATTTGGCATCAACTGATTTATCTATTATAGATGTTGTTAGGTCACATAGAGGTTCAGCTTGAGCAATTTTATGACACAATAATATTATTTGTGTTATCAGTGCCTTATTAATCTGTATTGCCTATGCTCTGAAATCGGCAGGCTGCGGAAGACTCTTGAACTTCTCTATTTCACCTGATAATTGAGCAATTTGCTCATCTTTTGTCTTTACCATCTGTTTATTCATTGTCTTCAATTTTGTTAATGCCTTCGATAGTTCTTTCTGTCTTTGAATCGCGCCCGAATATGCCCTCTGTTTTGCTTCATGCAACTGCTTGTTCAGTTGGTTATTTAATTGTTGTTGCATGCACAATTGCTGTTGTAGTTGTTCTGCTTTCCGCTGTGCCTCTGATAGTTTTGCTTGTAATGAAGCGATCGCCTGATCCTTTTATTTTAACAAATTGCTCACCTCCAACGCCTTATCCATGGTGGCCACCGAATAGGCTCCAGCATATTTGGACAACTTTTTCAGGTCATCGAAAGAATCGAATTCCTCCTTCCAAACCACATTGCCTGTTATTGTTTGTTAAGGGAACAGGGAAGGTTGATCAATCCTTCTCCATTTCCATTGTCGCTTTATTACAGCCCTGTGTTTTGGGCTATAGAAGACATCCAATGGAGGAATATCCTCCACTTGCAAAGTGATTTGATCCGAAGGATCCTTGGGAATTATTTCTAATTCTGTAGTAGGGGGTAGACCTCTGGTTCCTTCTCTTGGAACCTCTTTTGATACTATATCCTGTGTATCAGCCACTTTGGATGTATCAGCATCCCTTGAGCTCTCAAGATTGCTTATGATTGAATCAAATTGTTGCCATTCCTGGAGCAATCTCAGGTCAATCTGAGTGTCGACATTCACATCCTTGCTACTCTGCTCCTGATGCCTTCTCTGTTCCTCCTCATGTATTCTCTCTTGTTATTTTCTCTGTGCTTCCTCTTGTTCTTTCCTCTGTGCTTCTTCCTATTCTTTCCTCCAAAGTTCCTCCTGCTCTCTTCTTTGGACTTCTTCAAAAAATTTTGATGTAGTAGGAGGTTCATTGGTAAGTTGTTGTTCAGGCTCGCTTGACTCTGTCATCGGGGGAGTGGCTAACAAATCTGGAGGTGAAGTTTGCAACCTCTGCTCTCTAAGTTTGTTAAATTTGACTAACCCTTCGTCGTGGTATCTCATTTTAGCTATTGCTTGCACCTGAAATAGTGACTCAGCCGAGGAGAATAGGTCATCAAACTCTTCTTCTTTATGCTCAAATTTAGTGAGTTTGGCCTGCTCTAGAACATTATAGACGACTTTGTTTGGATGAAATTATCTGTTAGGAAGAGTGGCGAGATTCAATATATTAATCTTCTCTGCTTCTTTCTTTGCATGCTTGTAGTCATGCAGAGTGTAGACGCCACACCTTAGAGGAAAAGGAGGCTAGACTTGCTTCTTTGAATTCCTTAGAGTCTTTGTAGCTGATGCGGATGTAAGTTGATACACTATCTCTCAAGCCAATAGTTTGTCTAGTATATACAAGGGGAGGACATGAGGCCTGGCTTGACTACCAAAAACTCTTATATAGGTAAATTTTTCTTCACTGAACCAGGTTCCTAAGGCTGTCAAGTCAATTTCTGCTTGAGAGGAAATCTTAGGAGCAGGTTTATCAAAAATAGCATAGTAAATGGGTAACATGAATCCATTACAGACTTGATATAGGTGGTGTTTATAATGGGCTTTCCACAACTTCTTGTGATAGATATGAATGGGCATGGGGTCATATGGAGTCCATCTCCAACCCAGCACAGGAAACTCAGAATTAAAACAGAGAGTGTCTAAGATGTAGGCACTAAAGTAAAATGGAGGAGTGAATCTATCAGTAATGCAGGATTTGTTTCTGAACTCAAGAATAGTTGTTGCTAACTTATCAGATAATATATTCCCCCAATCCATGATTTCACTATTGCATGCTGCTTCCATTAAAGGTACCATCTCTATGGAAAATTTTGAGGAGTCATGCAACACCCAAATTTGACACATCATAGCTCCAGCATAACAATAAGGAGACCACAAGGAATCGACAGAGTACTTACCCAAAGACTCATGCTTGTGTTTCGCTGGGTTTTGTCTCCATTCTCGTATAGGTGCTGACTCAGTTTCATTTTCATCTCTAAATTTCTCTAGAAATGCTTTGTTATACTTCTTCTCTGGTTTGGGCAAATGGTACATTTGTCTCAAATCATTGTGCTGAAATGAGCCAAATACTCTCTCGTCGATAGTGCAGAATGTTTTGTTCGTAATTGGAATTTCTTCAACTGCCCATCTTACCACATCTATGTATGGAAGAATTTGCTCTCGAGCCGCTATCCTGTGTAAGTAAGAATCGACCAAATCCTTTAGGGTAGCTTTGGATTTCCGGTTCGAGCCTGTTGTAGCTTGTACTGATGTTTCCTGAGGTTCTTCGGCCTCGACCAAATTGTAGATGCTCTCAAATCATTGGGCTGAAATGAGCCAAATACTCTCCCATCGATAGTGCAGAATGTTTTGTTCGTAATTGGAATTTCTTCAACTGCCCATCTTACCACATCTATGTATGGAAGAATTTGCTCTCGAGCCGCTATACTGTGTAAGTAAGAATCGGCAAAATCCTTTAGGGTAGCTTCGGATTTCCGGTACGAGCCTATTGTAGCTTGTACTGATGTTTCCTGAGGTTCTTCGGCCTCGACCAAATTGTAGATGCTCTACCAAGTAGTATTACCGAGACCAAGACATGTGGTGTCTGAGATTAATCCCTTTTTTTTTGTCTCGGATTGGTAGTATGTTGTCTTGTCACCGCGGAAGCTGAAGCTGTTCTGAATTTCTTAGACTTCTTCCCCATTTGGCCTAAATTCACTACATCGGAGAAGCTCTGCACAGGAGATAAAATGAATGTAATGCAGAGAATAGATGGTGCAAACCAAGTATGAAAGAATTATGTCAACCAATGAATAATGGAGGATTAACATAAGGCTCCCGCAGATACAATATCTGAAGAGATTTTGGCATAACTGCTCCATTAATTGGCCGTTTAAACCTGTCAATCATTTAAATGATCATCATATCCTTTATTCTCTGAAAAATTCATTTAAGCATGGCTTTGATTTTTTGGCGGTTGGGCGCAAGTGAATCACTATTGGGAAGAGAAAGGCTTTTAATAATAATTTAAGACAATATACCCGAGCCTAATCCTTTTTGAAAGTCGCGCTTAGCTTTATTGCAATCGAGAATCAGGAGAATGCTTGAGTGGTTTCATTTATGTCATTGCGGAATCCCCGATCGCCGATAGCGATATCGCTAATTCGCAGCGGGAGCTTTTGGGAGAGGACTTTTTGTTGCATGCATATCGCATTCCCTGATCGCCGATAGCGATATCGCATTGGAGCAAAGAGACAGGCCTTTTGTTATGATTTCTTACCTTCCCGATAGCATATAGTTATTCGTGCATTTCGCATCGGGGAAAACCAATGGGTCCTTTGTTATGCATCCTTTGTTATTGTGATATGCGATCTTGTGATCGCTTTATCGCAATAATAAAGAATTATTCATTTTTTATTATAGGACCGATTATATGTTAACTCAAAAGGTTTTATAATGTTTTTTTTGCTTCTGGACCTTTTGAGGAATAATAAGTTGATAACAATTTAATCTAAAAGGGACCCATTTCATATTATAGTATTAAAAGTAAAATTTTATGAAATGGGGGTTGTTGTATAGCACAACAATTGGCGATTCGCTGGGAGAAACAGTTATCTCTAAGAGATATTGAAATACTTAAACTTTCTTTAAATAGAAATCTTATCAAAAAGGAAAATTCTAATATAACTAAGTATACATACATTCTGAATATAATAAAAGCTATTTTTGCTAATTTCTTCTCTTGTTAAAATTAAATACATTCTAAGTTTTGAATTGGCCTCTATTGGTTGATAATGATAAAACAAAAACCTTTCCAACTTAGCCTTTTTAATTGACTCCTTTGTCATAGGTAGAGCCTCTGCTGCCAGCAAACGTTCATAGTTTCTACAGGGATACCTTTTAACCATTTGACTGTCCATGATCCCGCCCATCTTAGAGTATGATTAAAAGAATGAATTCAAAATATGCTTTCATATTTTGTATTTCTTTTTCTTTTCTATTATTATTTTGTAAGATAAAAAGCCATTGCCCTGGTTTGGTGGCCAGCTGTTTGACAATCCCATTCACTGGTTGTAATCTAACCGAACAAGTTGGCTTGTGATGAGACCCCTTGTCTTATGATTATAAGCCATTACCCTGTTTTGGTATGCAGTGTTGGTAATGTTGGTTAAACTATTTCCAAATGATCATGGTAAGAAGGCTTGTGATAAGACCCCTTATCTTTTATATCAAATATTTTAGAATTACACTCTGAGTAATTATAAACTTGGATGAATGGGATGGATAATTTGCTCCTTAAGAGATAATGGATGACAGGGTAAGAGTTGAAGATGCTAAGATTGAATTAGTTTCTGTTTTCATATTGATAACCTTTTTTGTGGCCAGTTTAAAAACATTAAAATGATTTACAGTACTTCTAAATCTTGAGAAGATTTCACAAAAATGAAATGGGGTTTTCAGAATGTGAATATACCTAATTTCCTAGAAATTTCCCCTTTTGTTTAAGGCTTCTATTTTCAAAAGTAAATATCAAAACTACTTCTTTTGAGAAACTTTTCAATATAGCAAAGGCCAATAGAAGATATCTTACAACTTTATTGCCTAATGGTCCTAAAAACTATAAATCCTACTGAAATTAAACGAGAAGGGGTTACCTCCTCAATTGAAGAATTTCTTTAAGATGAGGTCATTAACAGGAAGAGAGTCCCTCTTTCCTGATAGATCTTGTAATATGAACATCGAATGGCCTATCTTCTCGCTGATCTGAAATGGTCCAAGTCACATCTTTTGGAACTTGGTGTGTTTACCTTTATCCTCATGGGCTTTGTCCCATTTCAGAACTAGATCACCAACCTGCAACTGTTTAGAACTAGATGAAGCTGAATCAAATGATTACTTGATTATCTGCTGATGTTTTGCATAAGTAATTTTGGCCTTTTCTCTTTCTTCTTCTAATTTTAAGATGTGATCAGGTCTGAGTTGAATAGAAGAAGAGGGGCTTTCTTCAATAAACTGAACTAGGGCTAGAGAAGGAAGCACTAGATTGGTTGGTAGTACTGCTTCTTTCCCATATACAAGGTTGAATGGAGAAGTACCTATGGAAGCCTTCTGCATTATTCTATCAGCCCATAGTGAGAATATTAAAGATTTGTGCTAGTTTTTATGATTCTGTTCAATAGTTCACTTAATAATTTTGACTAGACTTTTATTGGTAGACCTACTAAACCATTACCCTGGGGATAGTAATTTGCAGAATATTTCAATTGAAATCCTCTTTTAATAGCAAACTCAAACATGGCATTTCCAGAGAAATAAGATGCATTATCGAAAACAAGAGCATTTGGGACACCAAACCTGGTAATGATGAATTGATCTATAAACTCTATAATTCCTTCAGAGTTTTTTGTCTTTAAAGGAACCGCTTCAACCCACTTAGTAAAGTAATCAGTAGTAGTAAGGATATACTTATGTTGTTTGGAGGACTGCGGAGTTATTTCCCCAATGATATCCAATCCCCATTGTTCGAAAGGTTGATCAATGTTGACTGGTTACAAAGGGAAAGCTGGTTTTCTTTGTCTTCCACTAGATATTTGACAACTTCGGCATTTCCTTAGATATTCGTGATTATCTCTGAATAGGGTGGGTCAATAATATCTAGCATGAATGATTTTGTGGGCTGTTGTGTTAGCTCCAAAATGTCCTCCTGCTGGTCCGTCATGTAGCTCCTGTAAAACCTTTTGTGCTTCAAGTTTTTCTAGGCATCTTAACAAAACTGAATCATAATTTTTCCTAAAAAGTACATCATCAATGATTATGAATTTTTTTTCCTTTAATCTAATGGCCCGTTTTTTTTTATAAGAAAGATTAGGAGGTGCATATCGATTTTTCAAATAAAATATCAAGTCTGCATATTGAGATTCAGAATTAGTGATACTTATATGGTTGATTTCTTCCATACGTTCTGTATCACCTAAATCTTGAATGTTGGATGCTCCTGCTAATAACCCGCAAAAACCTTGGCCTCTAACAATCTTTGCTGGCTTGATTTACAAGTCATATTCTTGAAGTGATGTAACCCAATTTTCCCTTTTCTCACCTAAGTCCCTTTGTATCAGTAATTGCCTTACTACAGAAAAAGGAACTATAACTTTTGTATGGGCTTTTAAAAGGAAGGGTTTGTAATGTTTGATAGCTTTATACATAGAAAAGGCTTGTTTTTCAACTTCGAAATAATTTAGTTCTGCACCTTGAAGATTTGAACTAAAAAATGAAATCGGTGCTTCCAAGTTGTGATCATTAATCTGAGTGAGTACCGCTGCATAAGATGAATCGGACGCGATAGTATACAATATGAAATGATTAGAAAAATTAGGAGTGTTTAAAGCGGGGGCATTAATTATTGATTGTTTGATTGAATCAAATGCTTCCTTTTCTACAGATCCCCATCTAAACACTGAATTTTTCTTAATCATGGTTTGTAATGGTAAAATGATGTGAGAAAAATCAGGAACAAATCTTTTGACAAAGTTAATTTGACCTAAAAATGACTGCATGGATTTTTTGTTAAGAGGAAATGGGATTTCAGAAATTTCTTTAATCTTATCGGGGTTAATATAAATACCATCCTTGGAAATGATAAATCCCAAGAGCTTTCCTTGATTAAGAGCAAAGAAGGATTTTTTAGGATTGAGTGAAATACCATATCTTCTGCAGCGTTCAAAGATTTGATTCAAATCGTGTAAATGATTGGATCTCTTCTTGGAAAATACAGTAATATCGTCTAAGTAGACAACTACTATTTTGTTGAACAATCCTTTGAAGGCTATATCCATTGCTCTTTGGAATGTAGCTCCTGCGTTAATAAGTCCAAAAGGCATTTTCTGATAGGCGTAAGTTCCCCATTTTGTTCTGAAGGTAGTTTTGAGTTTGTCATTAGGATGAACCAAAATTTGGTTATATCCTGAAAAACCATCTAAAAAGGACATTAGCTCAGAACCTTCTACTGAATGGAGTATTTGCTCCATGGTAGATAATGGGAAATTGTCTTTTTGACTTGCCTTATTCAGATTTCTGAAATCTATACAAATCCTGATGTCGCCATTTTTCTTCCTAACAGGCACCATATTGGAAACCCAGTTTGAGTGCCGAACAGGAAAAATAATCTTAGCTTTCAAGAGTTTATTGAGTTCTGATTTTATCTAACTCTCTAAGTTCGGATGTATTTTCCTTAACTTTTGTGAACTGGTTTTTGTTCAGAATGCATTGGAATGGTATGCTGGATGATTGATGAATCGTATGTTTTTAAGTCATCATATTTCCAAGTGAAGACATGTTTATTTTTTCTTAATAATCTAATGAATGCTATCCTTTCTTCCACAGACAGTCCTAGTCCTAAATTGATGTTTTGAGAGTTCTTCTCAGTACCAAGATTTATCAATTCAAATCTTAAGGTGGAACTTTGGAGTTTTGAATTGGTTGCCTGTTTAAACCTATCTTTAATACGATAGAGATCCTCAAGTTTAACCACAGGTTTTGGTATTGAGTTTTCCTTGTGCTTTTCCTTCATCTGAAGATCATGATCGCTTTCATCAATGATCTGTTCATTGTAGGACTTGTCAAAAGTCAAGAAATGTAAGATGTCTTCATCGCGATTGAACACTCGCCAATTGGTGACATTGTCAGGAATCGATGGTCTAAAATTAACTCTACTAAAAATCTATCTGGGCTATAATCTTCGAAAGGTAGGAATTTAGAAGCAAAATTGGCTAACAAGTCAGCCATTGCATTCTGGGATCTGGGAAAAGGTGAAATATTGAATGCTAAAAAATGGGATATAAGTTCCTAGACCAAAGACTGATAGTGCTTGAGGTGACTAGAGAGACAATGAATTATATTTATGACTTGTTTTATGACAATCTATGAATCATCGAACACTTTCAAATATTGAACCTTCAGGCCAATAGCTTTATATATTCCTTGAACCAAGGCCTTATACTCAGCCGTATTATTCGTGCATTCAAATTATAACCTACAAGAAAGCATTGTTTTTTCTTCCTCAGGGCTAACTAAAATACACCCTGCTCCTGATCCTTCACTGGATTTAGATCCGTCAAAATATAAAGACCAAAATAAAGAATTATCAACAATTTTATTTAGAGTGTTCTCAGCAACATTAACACATCTTGATATACCTAAACCTCCTTCCTCCTTTCTTTTTACCAGGTTTTTCCATGAGACTAAGGCCCATTTCCTCTGTTGTTTAGGTCCTCCCCAAACAAACTTTCCAAATATTTCTTTCAATTTTGTGCACACTCCTTTGGAGGCTACTCTGATGGGAAAGGGTAGATAGGGATCGATTGCAGGACAGACTTTAACAAGACAATTCGGCTGGCTATGTTCAAAGACCTGAATGACCAACTTGTCAGGCGCTTCTTTATTTTATCTATAACATCCTGCCAATTTTTCATTCGAGTGGGGTGTATATCCAGCTGGTTCCCTAAATACTTGGTAGGGAGGTCCCCCTGTCTGAAGCCTAAAGTTCTAGTTAGATGAGCTTTGATGGCCTCAGGGGTGTTAAATATAAATGTACAGGATTTTTCCTTATTTACCTCCATTCCTGAAGCCTCCATGAAGATTTCCAGCACTTTCTTGATCATCCTTACCTCTTCTATAGTGACTTCTCCAAATAGCATTATGTCATCAACAAATTGTTGATGTGTTATTGCCAGATTGTTTCCCCGTGGTTTTAAGCCTTTAATTCTCTTTTCCCTGAGCTCTCTTTTGATGATTCTTCCAAGCCCTTCAACTGCCAGTATGAAAAGAAAGGGAGAGATGGGGTCTCCTTGTCTTATACCCCTTGTTGCATTAAAAGTATTCGTTGGGATACCATTTACCAGTATTGAAAAGATGGGGGTTGAAATCATGTTGTAGATCCATCCGATCCATCTCTTTTCGAAACCATAAGTTTCAAGCACCATTCTAAGGTATCTCCAGCTCAAGTGGTCATAGGATTTTGAAAGATCTTGTTTTATCATCATTCCCCTCTACTTCTTCTGATTTAGGGAATGAATCATCTCCTGTGTAACTACTAGTCCATCCAGTATTTGTCGCCCCTCGACAAATCTAGTTTGTTCTGGAGAGATGATACTCGGGAGTAAAGGTTTTAATCTTTTCGCAATCAGAGTGGCTATGATCTTATAAATGACATTACATAATGCTATTCGGCGGAATCCTTGAGCATCCTCCAATTTGTTACTTTTAGGGATCAGGGTTAGAAAGGTCGAGTTAATACCTGGCCAGATCTTTTGCTTCATTCTTGACCCCTCGACAGCTTCCAAGATTTCCTGCCCCAAGAAGTGCCAACCTGCCTGGTAGAATTCTACTGTGAACCCATCGAGCCCAGGAGCTTTGCCTTTTTTCATATTCATAACAACCTCCTCAACCTCTTCCATAGTAGCCGCTCTCATCAACGCCTTGTTCTGTTCCATTGTTATGAGTTTTGGTATTTCCTTGCGGATATGATCAATTGCTTCTCCCCGTGCCTCTTGCGGTTTAGTGAGGATTTCTTTATGATAATCCACTAGGGATTTTTCAATTACTCCATGTTCTATTACCCTTTCCCCCTCCGCATTTTTAATTGAAAAAATCCGGTTCCTTTGTCTGTTTTGTATCATCGCTTGATGGAAAAATTTTGTATTCCTTTCACCCTCGCGCAACCAATTTATCCTTGACTTTTGCCTCCACATAATCTCCTCCTGTTTTCTTCTTTCTTCCAGTTGGTTGATTATTCTGTCGTCCTCCTTACTCAGTTCTTCATCCCTTCCTTCCAGGATTATTTGTTGCTGAATGTCTTCCATTTCTTTCTCCAATTTTTGTTTTTCCTCCATGATGTTCCTGAATTCCTCTTTGTTCCACTTTCTAATTTTGCCTTTAATTTCCTTGAGCTTCAATTGAATGGTATGCATTTTTCCTTTCCCTTTAACTCTACTCTGAGTCCACCATTCTTCCATTTTGTGTAAGAAATCGGGATTTCTGAGCCAAAAAGCCTCAAATCTAAAAGGTTTCTTGCCATTGTTTTTCTTGATATCAATTTCTAGTCGAATCGGCCAATGGTACGAACCTAGACCAGGAAGGATTTTCGTTTCTATGAATACATCTCGGTTCAATATTTGTTCATATAAGAGAAACCTATCTAACCTCGAAGCTATCTGGTTTTTTCCACCCCTCCTATTATTCTAGGTAAAGACACCGTTAGTTGTGGGAATATCAACTAGTCTTTGTTTTGTTATTAACTCATTAAACTCCTCCATGCTCTGATCTGGTCGCCTTATACCTCCTTTCTTTTCACCTAAGTCGCGGATCAGGTTAAAATCTCCTCCTATTATCCATAAGCTACCAGGAATAATTTGTCTTATTGCCTGCACATTCTTAAGGAAATCCTTTCATTCCCTGGGTAAGTGGGGGCCGTAAACCCCTGAGATGAGAATTCTTTCCTCCATTCCTGTCAGCCTAAACAAACCTGTTAGTATTCTAGGGAGGCTAATCCAGTTTTCAAAAATTACCTCCTCAGGATTCCATATAATTGCTAGACCTCCAGCTGAACCAACCGCATCTTGAGCCATTACCTCATATTCAGGTCTCATCCTTTTCATAATTTCTTGCAACTGTTGCTGATCCATTTTTGTTTCCTGAATTAGCATTATGCTAGGTTTTTCCTTCTTCAATCTCTCCTTCAAATATCTCTGCTTGCCCTTACTATTGGGTCCCCTAATATTCCAACTTGTAATGATCATTTATAACTTTTTGAAGGTTGTTGAAATACCTCTGACAGAGGTATCACTCTACCTGAATTAACTAGTGTTTCTCCCACTGCTTGAATCATCTCATTTATTGTTCGCCTGCCCCTCTTTCTGCCCCCTTTTCCACTGCCATCCATTCCCAGGTTTTGATTTCCTTGAGATCCTGTTTGATCTGCTCTGATCTCTGGCATACAGCCTTTCTTCTCCTTGTATTTTTGGAATGCTTCCTTATATTGTTGTTTCTGTGATTCCGGGATGAATATTTCATCTAGGTTCTTCCATTCTTGGAGCAACTTCTTCATTATTCTTTCCTCTTCGGTCCCATTATCTTTTTGATTGTCTGATCCCTTCATCATTTGTTCCACTATGTTCTCCTGGATTTCTCCCATCTCTACTTCAACTTCTCTGTTCTGGCTCATATTTTTACCTGTAGTCTCGGTTATGATTTCCATTGGTACATTCTCATTGTCCTCTTCCGCCTTCTTTCCATCTTCGATTTCCTCTTCCTCATCCTAAAGGACCTGAAACTTATTCTAATTTTCAGCTGGTATATTCTTTTCTTTTGGTTGTCCTCTTGCTCCCTCTGATCTTGGTTTTTGTCTTCTTTGAACTTCTTTGAAACCATTTTCTCCTATATCCGACCCTTCTGCTTTCCTTCTTTCTTCCTCCACAATTCTTGTTGCCTCCCCCTCTCTATTTTGTGGGCACTGTCTGTATAGATGTCCGTACTCGTGGCACCTGCGGCATCTAAAGGGGATGTGCTCATAATCTATTGGTTGTTGCCATATTTCATCATGGTATTCCACCTCTATATATTACGGCATGGGTTCTGCTATGTTCATGTACACACATATCCTTGCGTAAGATGTGTACTTTCCTCTTTTGGTCGATTCTGCCACTTTAACGAAAGCCCCGATCGAGTTCCCAATCCCTTCCAGTATCTCAGGGTCCCAAAATTCCGTTGGTAACCCAAACACTCTGACCCATATGGGTTCTGCCAATAGCTTCTCTGCATCTGGGTTGTATCTATCTTCCCAGTGCCTCATAAATAGTCCAGCATTGTTCATGAAGTATGGTCCTTCCTCAAATATTCTCTCCTTGTCTTCGAGGTTTGCAAAAATGACTGTAAAAAAGCCCTTTGCTCCAAGTTTCAGATCTATATGTCCTTTTGGCTTCCATCTTAGTTGAATCCATTTCGTTAGATCCTTTTCAGATGGCCAAAACCCTATAAACTTGTAGATCAAAGCATGATCCTTCATATAGCAGCGATAATCTTCCAATTTATTATTAGGATTACGTACCTTGGTTTTTTCTGTGCCCTAGGTAAGCATCTATTCCCCATTCTTGCTTGCCATCGGCTTCCCAGCACTGGTATGTCTTTGTCATTCTTCTTCTGCATTCCTTGCTTCCCTCCTCCACTGGTTTCGCTAGCTACCACGTTTTTGAAGGAGGGGATCTCTCCCCTCCCCTGATTTCTGTCCATGGTTCCTTTCAGCCCCACCCGATTTCTTTCTCCCTTCCGCCTTTCTTTTTACCTTTACTGGTCTTTTCCCACGAGTGATTGATCCCTCCTCACTCCTCCCGGGCCTCCTTACCTCGCCTTCGTGGTTCTTCTGACCCAATCTCTGAAACCCTAGCCGTGTCGTCGCCTCAGGTCCGCTCTACAACTCTCTTCCCTATTCACATAATCCCATGTAACTTATATCCACACCCATAATCTAATCATAATCTCCCAAATATCGTTTTTCAATATGGATTGATATTCTTTAGTCATGGATTATTTCTGTACTTTTTATTTAACAACTTCTTCATAGGAAGATGGTTAAAACTCAAAGATATTAAACATCAAAATTGTATATCTAGAATATTTCTTTGGTTTCTTACTTCGCTGAAAGTTCCATGAGTAACATCATGACCTTAAGATTTTTCAATGTTTTCTCTAACCAATTCGGTTTGTTTCTGTCTCAGCTACATGGGATTTTGAAAATTGAACATTTCCATGATCAATGTCTTCTACATGTGGTTCTTCATTCATAGGTTCATTTTCTTTGGTCCTTGATTCTACATTCTTTGGGGCTACTTGTACCTCATCATGAGAGTCCAAGTGTGAACCCTTATACTTCTAGAATGTAGCATCCTCATCAAATTTAACATCTATGCAAGTCTCAATATTTTTTCCCTAGAATATAGACCCTAAAGGCCTTTGAATTTCACTGTAACCAACAAATGTTCCCTTCTTTATGAATGGTTCCAAATTTGTCCTTTTCTCTTTGGGCACATTAACAAAAATAGGACAGCTAAAGATTCTTAAATTTTCAACACTTGGTCTCTATTTCTTCAGAATTCTTGTAATCCAAAATTTGATGTGGGCATCAGTTTTGAATGTAGACAATAGTCCTTGTAGCTTCTCCAAACAAGCATAGGAAAATCTTGATCATGAGGTATGGCTTTGACAACTTCTAATATAGTGTTCTTTCTCTTTGTAGTTCCATTTGTTCAGGGTAGTAGGGAATTATCAACTCCCTCTTAATTCTAGCATCCCTATAGAAATAAATTAATTCATTTGCTACATAGCCCCCATCATTATCAGGCCTTAAAGTCTTGATTCTTCTTCCTATATAGTTTACAACCTGTGCCTTAAACTCATGAAAATTCTCAAATACTTTACCCTTGGTCTTAAAGAAATATATCCATCTTTTGTAACAATAGTTATGAATGAAAGATACATAATGCAAGTATTCGCCCAAGATTTTATTACACATGGGCTCATAAATATCAAAATGCAGACGCTACAATATTTCTTTCGAGCTACTATCACTACCAGTGATCTTCCTTTAATGTTTTTCCCAAGAGCACATCCTCTACATACTCCATCATGGTTTTTTCTTAGTCAAGGTACACCTTTAACGAAATATTTCAATCTTCCCAAAGCTTTGTAGTGCATATGATCATACCTTTTATGCCAAACCTCACCATGTTCAGTGGTGTTGTGTAGAAGAGATTGGATTGAGTGACCAAGGAGATGATATAATCCTCTAATTCATACCCAAATGACTTTAGCAGTTTCAAAATATGATTTATTCTTCCATACTAAGACTTTTACATAAATAAATAAATAAATAACTCTATATCCTTTGTCTTAAAGAGATGATATGGACACCAAATTTTTCTTCAAACCAGGAACAAATAAGATATCATTAATAGATACATTACCTCTAGATTCTAATTGAAAGGATGGCATACAATGCCTTTGTCTTGATACGTCCCATTATCTCCAAGCTCAACCTTTTGTGTAAATTTCTTTCCAGTCAATTCAAATAGATGATCACGGTTTCTAGTCATGTGCCTAGAAGCAATGTTATCCACAAGCCAAATTTCATCATGATTTTCAATGGATCATGTAAGAGAAAGAATAAATGAGTATTTAGATTTATAATAATGTATCCTATGCCTCCTCTTTGAAGATTTTCCATTTAGATCAGCAGCAGATGCATGATGCCTTCCTCTTCTTTTACGATCATCATTCCTTTCGTAGTCATCTCTTTGATTCTTTTGAGGACATTGAGCTTGATAGTAATAAACTCAATAGGACATTATGTACTATTCTTTATATTTGAAAATCAAATCAAATCAGTATCATGGTAGATATTTTCATTGTCTAGAGATAATCAGATGACAATCATAACCCCAATATGTTGCAAAAAGGAGCACAAATAGTAGCAAACTTTATTGAAAATCTTTCAAAGTCATATAACTTTGATTATTTATTCATAAAAATACGTTCAACAATGTAACCAATTAGTATAGTTGATTTCAATATACCTATTGGAGTAATGGACATTAAAAAGGACCTAATTGCGGGCGAATTTAGAACTAATTTTCTTGACTCACTTCTCACTTATCCGAAATGCCTTGGGTGCCACGTCCTCTATAAAAACATAAATCAATCCAAACAAGGTGAATGGAAGCACTTGGGATCTTGGTAGTTTCTTGTTTAATGTAGTGAAGGTCATGATGGAAAGGTAGAGGAGGAAAACAAAAATAAACAAAAAATTAAACTTATATTCATAAAACTTCTCACATGCCACCAACACAAAACTACTACTCTCGATTTCACACAGTCATTACAATGACCCAACCACTGGTATATAAGGACCACACATACTAAATATGCAATCATGACAAACTCTAACTAAACTTGACTAAACTCTACCTAACATGTTAATGCAAAATCATACTAAATTGGACTTTTCCAAAAATATTCTGAACTCAAACTAACCGACACTGACTCTCTATGAATTACATGCACAAGGGAGTAATTCATGACTTCTAACGCTCCTGCTAGGTCTCTATAATACCAATGTTTCCCCCATTACTATTGTCATTATAGACCTTATTGTTATTATTGTGCCTCTGTTGTCCCCATATTGTTATAATTGTGCCCATAGAAGCCCACTATTTTTATTTTTGAGCCCTTATATTATTATTGTTATGTCGTATTTGATTATATTGTGACCCCTTAGACTCCTATATATAGAAAGGAGGTTTTGTCATTTGTATCATCCGGGAATTGTTCATTTGTGTAATCTAAAGGAGTTTTCCCCCTTGAAGAGATTGATTTCTAAGTCATTGATCTATCTTTTCTATCTTTTCGTGAGCTGGTTTCATAACATTTGGTATGAGAGCTTTGGATTCTAGGGTTTCGCTGCTCCAAAACAAGTCATTGTGGAATTTTCACTATAAAGTTTTCTATGCGATGTTTTAGAAGATAAAGCAACAACCCATTTGAGCTGAAATCTCGATGATCCTTGGGTCTGAATTTCAAATCTTTTATCATTATATTTTCGAAGATATGATATAAGGAAGTTAGGGTTTTTGCAGGCTCCTGAATTACATCCCAAACAGATGACCTTGGAAAATTGAAATAACATTCTCTCTGAGTATCAGATTTAAATTTCATAAGAATTTATAGAAAGAGGACAGACTTTAGTTTTTTATGCATCGTTTTTAGGTTCGAAGGTTGAAACAATGACACATGGCACTTCGTACAAGTTTGATCTACTGAAAAATTGTATAATCAGGTCATCTTGGGAGATTGGGCATAATTTTTTCTTGGAGAATCCAATTTCTATCATACTTGTGGTGTTAGAAAGAGGACTCGAAGGGATACCACATTTCATCATTTCAAACCTTGGAGATCTAAAATTTCAGAGATACATCAGATATAATTTCAAGCTCCTACAAAGTGTGTTGTTTTTTTTTAATTTTGCATAAGTTTGGTTGGAAAAATTAGTTTTTAGGAATTCAAAGGGCATAGTGAAGCATAATTATTATTACTTGATGCCCCAAAGAAAGAAAATGGAAACACCTAGTAAGCAACCTAAAATCTCTTGCATGACTCATGAAGAAGAGGAAGAAATGCAACATGATATATAAAAATTACGAGACCAAGGGCAACAAAATTCACTCTCACAAAAAGTAACAGTTGCTAAGATGGATGGTTTAAAGAAATATGTGGAAGCTCATATTGATGGTGTGGAAGCTAAGATGGATGGTTTAAAAAAAGGTGTGGAAGCTAAGATGAATGGTTGAAAGAAAGGCATAGAAGCTTAGATGAATGAGGTGGAAGCTAAGATATATGGTTTAAATAAAGGCGTGGAAGCTAAGATGGATGGTTTAGAAAAAAAACTTAAAGGAAACATGAAAGATTTGAAGAAAGATTTGACAAAGTCGCTACAAGAAATGCTTACTAATGGCGAAGGGTAGTAAAGGAAACTCATGATGAGAACGAAATAAATGTTAGTTGTGATTTCATAGACTCTAATGTTGGATTGAAGACCCACCATGTTCCAAATATCAATATGAGGAAGTTTGATGGCAAGGATCCTGTAACATGGATACTATAGATGGATCAATATTTCGATCTCCATAATGTGAAAAGCACATGAAAGGTACGCATTGCAACTTTATATTTGGAACCAAATCAGTTTGTATGGTATTGGCAACTTTTCTCTCATAGATAAATTGTCAATTCGGCAATTTTTATGGATGAAATGATAGCTCATTATGAGGATACAAAAAGAAACACTTTTTTTAGCCAATTGATAAATCTCAAACAAAAATGTTCAAAGATGGAGCACAGTGAGGACTTCCAAAAATTGAATATAAGGGTAAAAGATATTCCAGATGAGCATAGGATTGATGTGTTCATAGGGACTTTAAAGGATAACATCCAACATGAGGTTCACCATTGTGAACCTGATTCATTGGAGAAGGCATTCAAGTTTGCTAGAAAAATGGAAAGAAAAATCATGACAACAAGGAAGCCTACCACTCACAATTATAAAGATGGAAGTGTTGTTTCCCCTAGACTTCCACAACCTACAAGGATGTCACCACAACAATTGGAAGAAAAAGGAGAAGAAGGGCTTTGTTACACTTGTGATAGAAAATACACTAAAGGTCATAAGTGTGGTGAGAAGAAATTATTTTACATAGATTGTGAAGAGGAGGAAGAAAATGAACTAGAAACATCAAAAGAAGAGGATATACACCAAGAACAAACCCTAGAGAAAGAAGAAATGAGTCTGACCATATCTTGTAATGCATTGGCCAAAATTACCACTCCTCAAACTATCATGTTAGAAGGACATATCAAGAAGAAAAAGTTAATAGTGTTGACTGACTCAGGCAGTACCCATAATTTTATTCATTCTAAGATAGCCAAAGAAATTAATTTCTTCCTATATCCAACATCAGAGTGTCAAGTGATGGTTACAAGTGGAGGAACCATAAATTTCTCTAGAAAGTGCCATAATATCAAGCTATCCATGGGAGAATATGTATTGAATAGCCCAATGATTTACATTGCAATGGGTGGTGCTGATGTTCTACTAGGAGTCTAATGGATACAATCCTTGGGTACAATAACTTTTAGTTTTCATGAACTTTTCATGAAATTTTCTTCAGAAGGAAAGGAAGTTGAATTAAGGGCTATCGCAGGGAAACCAGGAAATATAATCATCTCTAACGGAATGACAAAGCTTCTAAAGAAATAAAAATGAGGCATAATTGCACAATTATCTTCGCTAGAGGTTCCCACATTGAAATCATCTATTTCTCCATATCTCCAAAAAATCTTGGACAATCATTCCAATGTATTTGAGACTCCCAAAAGCCTCCCACATAGTCATGATCATGATCATGCTATTCATTTGATTCTAAGAACTATTCATCCAAACATCAGGCCTTATAGATGTCCCTATGCCCAAAAGAGTGAAATTGAACGTATGGTTGCAGAAATACTAAAGGGTGGTATAATTCAACCTAGTCAAAGTTCTTTCTCTGCTCTAGTAGTATTGGTTCATAAGAAGGATGGATCATGGCGCATGTGTTTGGATTATAGGGAGCTCAACAAGCTCAGTATTAAAGATAAATTTTCCATTCTTATCATTGATGAATTATTGGATGAATTGCATGGATCAATTTACTTGATCAAGTTGGATCTTCATTGTGGATATCATCAAATCATAATGAACATTGAAGATATTCTGAAAACATCATTTAGAACTCATGAAGGTCATTATGATTTTTTGGTCATGCCTTTTGGCCTTACCAATGCACCTTCTACATTTCAAGCTTGGATTGTTCTCTTTCTTTGGAGTGCTACCTTCTTGCAATTCCCAATGTTTCTATCTTGTGCTCCTTGTTCCCTTAGAGAATAATTCTTGACTCATTATTTTCCGGGCACATCCCCAATGTGTTTTTGATCTCAAATAGCTATGCTCATGACCAAAGAACAATTTATTTTCCATCCTTACCTTCTCTCTTTCATATTCCCTTAGGAAATATGTTCACTCTCCCTCCCCCCCCCACCCCATGCAATTACATGCCTTCCAAGTTCAAGCATCCCCTTCTCTTCTTCCCAGTTCCTCAGGCAATCTATTCCTTTGCAAGATTTCCTCACATCAGAAGAGTCTCAAAACCAAGATATATACCTACCTTAAAACTATCATACCAGCCATGGAATGCTTCATCGTAATGAGTGGGCACCATTGAGTGTCAGTGTCCCATAATGGCCCTATCCCTAGCATCTTTTATTTCAACATGTTGTTATTATTCCACCTCGTTTCCAACTTCATTCACCTAAACTGGGCAATCCCATATCCATTCTTACATCATAGGCACATATATTTCATGAAACTCATCATAAAGAATGCGTAATAATTTTAAATCATACCTCATTATATATATATATATATATATATATATATATATATATATTATTATATAATATATATATATATATATATATATATATATTGATTCCTATCACAACAAAACTAGGTTAGATCATAATCCAAACCATCATAAATCAAAACATTAAATTATATTCATAATTTAAAATTTATAAATCAATGAAATATTAGTACTTATCTTAATATTCTCTTTGTTGCTTTCTTTACACACACTAGATTGGTTGTCAACCCGACAAGCACCTATTGCCTTCTCTCTCCTTGTCCTCGTAACACACTTACACTGGTTTCCAAACGCAACAAACACTCAATAATATATATATATATATATATATATATATATATATATATATATATAATATTATATAATATATATATATATATATTATATATATATATATATAATATATATATATATATATATATATATATATATATACACACGATTAAGCCCAATCACTACCCAACAAATATGACACTACCAATCTAGGTAGTCTTCTATCGACAGAAATATAGTATTCCACATCTTTGTAGGCCTAGAAAACCCCCATTCCGAGAAATCTACCTATCCTAAATCAACATAGGCTCATATAGTCCCATACTTGCATGTTCTAACACATTACACAACTCAAGAACATATACACACTGTACCACAACACATACACACATGATGCAACATAATGAATACACATGTACAACAAAACACATACACAATACACATGGCATAGGACAACATGTACACAATAGTGTTGAAAACCTAGAGACCATTTTGTTTCTTTCCACAAAAACTAGGGAGCATTTCCTCTACTGTCCTTCCCATGCTTCACTGCATGAATTCACAATCCATATCTAGGATCTGTGGTTTCTTTAATTTTCTGATATTGTCTCAGTATGTCGTAGATCACACTGCTTCCATCTTTCTAATATATCCTTCAAAATTTCTTGTTCATAATATGAACATGGGAATAATATAAGAATCATCTTCTTATGATTTTAAAATCATAGATCAACCAAGGCTACCTTTTTCCACTTGTTTCCTCAGACAACTAGGAAGCTTGCATGCCATCCACATTTACATAAAATGAATATAAACCATATATATTCTACAAGAATGACTCTTGAAAAAACTTGTCAACCACAATGGAATTTATATATGTATTTAAATATTGGTTTGATCATGAACATATCATATATTTATTTATGTGTATTGATTTAAGGTCAGATAACTTCCTTTATACCATTCTCATGGATACCATGTCATTGTCCACTATTTCCCATGGACTAACTAGCCACTTGGCCTTCGTAGAATTGTGCACTTAATCATGGACACAACAGATGTATTGATATCCATTTAGGAAGGTCAAAGTTGAGATAATTCCATTCATTTAAGCAAGACATGCATCAACCAAAGGAAATCCTTTACCATAATTTTTTTTGTTGCACAATTAAACCCAGTCACTACCGAACAAATATAAATGATTAAGCTCAGTCACTAACCAACAAATATGGGCACTACCAATCTCGGTAGTCTTCTATCGATATAAATATAGGTGTATTCCACACCTTTGTAGGCCTAGAAAACAACCATTTTGGGTAGTATACCTATCCTAAATCAACATAGGCCTAGAAAGTCCCACATGTGCATGTCCTAAACACATTACACAACACAATAATGTATATATAGTGTACCAAAACACATAGAAACATGATACGACACAATGAATACATATGTACAACACAACACGTACACAATACACATGGTATGGGACCACATGTACACAAGAATGTTAAAATCCCATAGACCATTATGTTTCTTTCCATAGAAACCAAGCAGCACTTCCTATAGTGTTCTTCCCATGCTTCAATGTGTGCATTCATAATCCATATCTAGGACCTGTGATTTCTTTAATTTTCCAAGCATGTCTCATTATGTTGTAGAACACATTGATTCCATCTTGCTTATATATCCTTAAGCATTCCCTGTTCATAATATAAACATGGAAATAATATAAGAATCATGTTCTTGTGATGTTAAAATAATAGATCAACCAAGGCTACTTTTTCCCACTTGATTTCTCACACAACCATGAATCTTGCATGCCATCTACATTTACATAAAATAAATATAAACCATCATTCTTCTACAATAATGACTCTTGACAAAGGCTATCAGCCACAATGGAATTTATATATGTATATAAATATTATTGGTTTGACCATGAACATATCAAAAATTTATTTATGTGCATTAAGTTAAGGCTAAAGAACTTCCCTTGTGCCATTCTCATGGCTACCGTGTCATTGTCCACTATTTCCCATCAACTAACTAGCCACTTCACCTTCATAGTGTTTTCCACTTAATCATGGATGCAACAGATGTATTGGTATCTATCTAAGAAGGTCAACGTTGAGATAACTCCCTTCGTTTAAGCAAGACATGAATCAGCAAAAGGAAATTCTTCATCAGAATTTCACATGTTTCCTTCTTCATCATGTTGTTGTTTTTAGTTATGCTTTTTCATAGGTAATGTTTCATCCTCTCTTATTCTCATCCATGTGTTTTATTTATGTGTAGGGTATTTCTTCCCTTGTATTCTTGATTGATCCCCCCTTGTCTCTCTTGCCATAGGTCTATGGCTTTACTTCCATACAACAACAATCTTTCTTGGCCCCAAGCATGACATTCAAAGTACCATTAAGAGGAAGGCGAGATCAATCCATAGAATAGCACGACCATGCACAAATATAAAATTAAAATTAAAAATCATTTTTTGTCCACATGAATTAAGCATTCATGTCACTTCCAACCATCATACAAGTGCACATATGTGCATATCTACATTATGCATATTCAGATACTAAAATCAATTCAGACATATTTACAAGGATCACAACAGCATTGGAGTATCAGATTCCCCCAAGTTTCATAGGGTATCTTTTCAAAACATATATGTATATAGCAAGGATCTTGAGGGAATGCTCGCTCCTCCTTCTCAACATCCTGCATTGTTTCTTTGTGTCCATGTGGCTCATAGGGGCTATTTTATTTTTTCTTCTTCCCATAGCCACAATCCCTTCTTAAATGCTTTTCTCCCTAGTACCAAATGGAAAACATCATCTTATACTTTTTAGCCTCACATGGCCTCTTTCTGCCAAAGTTGTCTTTCCTTTTTAAGGATTCAGTTTGATATGTCAATTCCTACAAATGTTTTTGCAATTCAAAAGTCCATTTAGCCAGTTGTTGTTGTTTCTTGGTGATATTTCCAATTTCTACCCTACAAAGCTATAGCTCATCCACGAAGTCCTTGAGCTCAACCTCCAAGTTTCTAAAGGCTATTTCCCTTTGGAGGGATGTCCCTCTTTCTCATTCTTGATGGACTTCATCCGTATCCTACTACATCATGCTATGATGCATGTTTTCTCTCATTTCCACTGAGTCGTGTTATGTGCTACCAAATACACTCAACTATTAGTGTGTTAATAGATATAAATGAATATAACAATTTCCTTTCCCTACTGTCCCAAGCATGCTTCCTTGCAACTGCACACATGTCTCAAAATATGGGACATAAATATCTCAACATAGTTTTTCAAAATTGCAATTTCTACTTGCACATGCACATATCAGCTCATTAATTTTATTTTGTCTCTATACTGAGACCAAAGAAACAATTTAAATTTAGCCTTTATACCAAGGCTAGTAATCAGGGCATCTACAATCATAAGGAATTTACTTAGAAACCATTTAACACATCAACATCATTTCATGCATAATCATTTCTTTATAGGATTAAATTTGAAATTTTTACCTGAAATTATCATCATTGATTGTTATCATCCTCTTTAACAAGACCCCTATTATGACTTCTTAAAATAAACCTTAAAATTTTAAAAGAATGTCAAACTTCATTGGCTTGATTCTGTTGAAAAATGTGCAACAACAAATGCTAAATTTAGAAAGTGCTAAAAATAGAACTGTTAAAAATAGCACTTCTAAAAATACCAGTTTGGCCAATGAGCATTTTGGCCACCTTGGGTGAGAGGTGAAACTGCTAAAAAATAGAAACTTCTAACAATAGCATTTCTAGGTCCTTTCCTATTTTTAGCAGTCCCTGGTCTAACTATAGGAAGTAAAAACAAATTTGGTCTTACTAGCAGTTTAAAATATTAATTAATTAATCTCCATGAGTTAATTAGTTAAGGAAAAGCAATTTGGAAGTCTTTGTGAGAACATGAAATTATTTCTCCACTAATTGGGCAATGTGTCCTTGATTTACTCCACTCATTGAGGAATTAAGGATGAGTTCTATATTGAGAGGATCAGTTGACTTAGTTTAACTTAATCAAGTTCAGTTAGATTAATTTAACAAGTTGTTAAATTAATGAGATATAGTTTGTTGATGCTTGCATGCATGTGAAAACTATTATTTTTAGATAATTTTGTATTCACTCATGGATAATTGATGCATGTCAGTTCAGACAGAGACCCAATTGAGATCAAAGAAGGGAAAATTTACTATCAGTTGGATGAATATTTTTCCTATAAAGGAAGCTCATCCATGATGAGGATTTTTCTCCTTCAGGTTTGTGTAGTTAGATCAGAGGTTAGTGAGTGTGTGAAGAGGCCAATTCACATAGGTGGTAGCACTGGACCCCAAGGAAACTGCACAAGGAAATAGGAGGCTTGGAAGGCAGAGGAGAAGGCTTGTGAGAAGCCTTTGACTATCTATGAGGAGCAGAGGGATTGTATTGAGAGCTGGATAGCTTCTGAGCTAAGGCTTTGTGTAATTTGGACTATATTTCCACTTGTATGATAATACAGAGATGGGGTTTTAGGTAGGTGCTTTCCCTAGGTAAATTCTTATGTGTTATGTGTGATTGATTCCTTCTTATCAGTTATATGTGTTCTTATTGATGTTGCTCATGGTTAATTAGCTTCCACAAAGTTTATAGTAGATGTAGATCTAGTATTATGATTTAGTACCTTACATATATCAGTTTGATCTGCAGGTAAAATTTCTACATGATATCAGTGAGCTAGCTGATTTGTAGAGAAAATTCTACATGGTATCAGAGCACAGGTGATCAATGAAGAACAGTAGCAGAGGAGAAGGCTTGTGAGAAGCCTTTGACTATCTATGAGAAGCAGAGGGATTGTATTGAGAGCTGGATAGCTTCTAAGCTAAGGCTTTGTGTAATTTGGACTATATTTCCACTTGTATGATAATACAAAGATGGGGTTTTAGGTAGGTGCTTTCCCTAGGTAAATTCTTATGTGTTATGTGTGATTGGTTCCTTCTTATCAGTTATATGTGTTCTTATTGATGTTGCTCATGGTTAATTAGCTTCCACAAAGTTTATAGTAGATGTAGATCTAGTATTATGATTTAGTACCTTACATATATCAGTTTGATCTGCAGGTAAAATTTCTACATGATATCAGTGAGCTAGCTGATTTGTAGAGAAAATTCTACATGGTATCAGAGCACAGGTGATCAATGAAGAACAGTATACTGAGAGGAGATTTCAAAGTTTTGATTTTTGGGCCGCGATTTTGCAGAGCATATCTGAAAATTTTTGTACAAAGTTTTCAGAAAGAAATAGCAGATTTGGATTCCTTGCAGAAAAATACCCAAAAAAAAAAAAAAAAAAAAACGACTGAGTCGGAGTTCGAATGAGGGAGATATCGCTGATTTAAAATCAACTCTTTTTCTAGAAAATTTCGTGATGGCAGGAAAGCGGAAATAGATTGGTGTGCTAGCCAAGAACCTATATGCACTTGAGGTACAAGATGTATTTAAAGCCTTGAGAAGCAAGGTAAAGGTTGGATACTTGGTGGTTGAGAGGGAGAGTAAATTACCTCTCAACATGCAGAGCCAGAAGAAGTCTTAGACAATTGTGGAGGGGACATGATTGGTGTAGCAGCTTCAGGAGGTTGTGGAGTAGCCACAATAGGGGAAGCTAAGAGGAGATCGAGTAGAGACATCTACTCATGTAGAGACCTCCAGCAGGGGGAAACTTTGAACCAAGTGGGCATAGGGATTACATGCAACCATACCTCTAGGTAAGAGGTGGGGGGATATAGAGTGATCGTCCCAAGGAGGAGGGGTAGGATTCTTGAGGTACCCAACCTCTTGGATGACACCTTGCTATGGGAGCCCCGATGTGGAGTAGCAGGAACTGACTGATTGGGTAGATACGGATGCGAATGGAGTGGTAGAGAGAGCTACAGTGCAAGGGATCCCATGATAGCGCAGAGCATGCAGGTTGCAGCAATGTGAGAGGCACAAGTGTGTTGCACAGTGGATGGTAGCATGGAGAAGGGTGCAACGGTGCAAGATGCATGGAGATGTTGCAGTATCGCAGAGGTCAAAGAGGGAGCACTTATCAGCAATAGGTAGAGCTTCAGCATCAGAGTATGTTTCTAGCCCAACAGAGTGGTCATTTGGGAGTTTTTGTGTTCGGAGTGTTATTGGAGCAAACCGCACTTGTTAGATGTGTTGCATGCAGAACATTCCAGAGTTACATGATCGAGTTCGAGAGGAAGCCTTTCTTGTTGAGAGGGACTGTTGAAAAATGTGCAACAAGAAATGCTAAATTTAGAAAGTGTTAAAAATAGAACTGCTAAAAATAATAGTTTGGCCAATGAGCATTTTGGCCACCTTGGTGAGAGGTGAAACTACTAAAAATAGAAACTTCTAAAAATAACATTTTTGGGTCCCTTCCTATTTTTAGGAGTCCTTGGTATAACTATAGGAAGTAAAAACGAATTTGGTCTTACCATCAGTTTAAGATATTAATTAATTAATTTCCATGAGTTAATTAGTTAAGGAAAAGCAAACTTGAAGTCTTTGTGAGAACATGCAATTATTTCTCCACTAATTGAGGAATGTGTCCTTGATTTACTCCACTGATTGAGGAATTAAGGATGATTTCTATATTGAAAGGATCAGTTGACTTAGTTTAACTTAGTCAAGTTCAGTTAGATTAATTTAACAAGTTGTTAAATTAATGAGATATAGTTTGTTGATGCTTGCATGCATGTGACAATTATTATTTTCAAATAACTGTGTATTCACTCATGGATAACTAATGCATGTTAGTTCAGACGGAGACCCAGTTGAGATCAGAGAAGGGACAACGTACTATCTGTTGGCTGAATATTTTTCCTATAAAGGAAGCTCATCCATGATGAGGATTTATCTCCTTTAGGTTTGTGCAGTTAGATCAGAGGTTAGTGAGTGTGTGAAGAGGCCAATTCACACAGGTGGCAGCACTGGACCCCAAGGAAACTGTAAAAAGAAATAGGAGGCTTGGATAGCAGAGGAGAAGGTTTGTGAGAAGCCTTTAACCGTCTATTAGCAGCAGAGGGATTGTACTGAAAGCTGGATAGCTTCTGAGCTAAGGCTTTGTGTAATCTGGACTATATTTCCACTTGTATGATAATACAGAGATGGGGTTTTAGGCAGGTGCTTTCCCTGGGTAAATTCTTCTTTGTTATGTGTGACTGATTCCTTCTTATCAGTTATATGTGTTCTTATTGATGTTGCTCATGGTTGGTTAGCTTCTGCAAAGTTTATGGTAGATGTAGATCTAGTATTATGATTTAGTACATTGCATATATCAGTTTGATCTGCAGGTGAAATTTCTACATGATATCAGTGAGCTAGCTAATTTGTAGAGAAAATTCTACATGGTATCGGAGCTAGCTGATTTGTGGAAAATTTTCTACATGGTATCAAAGCTAGCTGATTTGTAGGAAAAATTCTACAAAATTCTACACGTTCGGTCTCTTTACTAGGACTATCACCACTAATTGAGAGGCCAACGTTTTGCACAAGTAAGAAAATTGGTAGATGTATATTCAACCTCTTTTTCCAAGGTTGGAAATTAGTAAGGAAAATCTTAAAATTGACTATCATATGGGGTAGTATCGTTGAAATCTTCAACCATGTCCTCATTATCTAAGCCACCTTCTTCAATTTCCTTATCCATTGTATTAGAATAATACCCCATAAAGAAAAGATAAACTTTTATTGAAGAGGATGATGTAACACAAGGGACTCCTAGTAATACGAGACGAACTCTAATATTGTACTCTCTTTCTCTAGTAGAGCTACAATCCCTCATCTACAAGGTCTACACCAGACCCTTGCCTTTGAACTCATCTAGTTCAAGTATTGAAAATGGATGTTCTCTCTCATAGTGAGGTAACAACCTTTACAGGATCAAACCAATGATTTTCATATGTCGCGCCTGATTCCTTAAACAAGGAAGGCATTGACCACAAAGAAAAGCATTCATAAGGAAAACAAATGAACTACAATCATCATAAAGAAATAGTCAAGCTCTACTGAGGTTATTTTCCATATATCAATTATGCAATGGGACTACCCCATCCTAACTAATATAATCATATACATATACTGACATTCAATTAGAAACAAGTCATGTTATTTAGGCTACAAAAATATAGGGATTTCCCCCAAATCTCTCATATCATAGTGACATTCACATTCACTATCATTCCAAGTTGCAAGATCACCTCACTCAACTAGTAATGGTGGTATGTTACAAATAACCATACTCATCAACATGCAGGCAATTATGAAAATTTAAAGAAAATTACAAATCTCCAAGGTCACAACCACCTGTTGTCCAGAACTTCAAGTGGAAATCAAGGAAGCACATGCATTTCCAAAGCATTTATGAATGTAACAAGTCAATCATTATTTCATTTGATGTGCAATCCAAATCAACAATTTTGGTAGGGTACCATCATACTCACATTCAGTTACAACACTTATAGTTGAGGTCCACTCAATTCCAAAGGTCCAAGTGTTGAACTTCGAAGCTTTGATACCACTAATAACACACCCCCTCCTAATCCCACACCAAACATAGGTTAGAAGGAGGCGGTCACTATGTTGACCTGAGATCCAAGGTAGCATTATGGAAATGGGGTTTAAAACATTTGATTTTTTTCGACTTATTCAGAACCTTAAATAAATGACATAGTTGCGTTCATTTTTTTGAGACGATTTCGATGATACAAATTTCTCCCATATCTAATATTTGGATCAGAGGTTATGGCCACATAAATTTTAGTTCCAAGTCATCATCTCACCACATCGAACCCAAGTGGTTATCTGAGTCAACCTCTGACTACCACTTTGTAGTGGAGTATTAGCTACCGACCCATCCACATCCTAAGATTATAACAAGTCACCACCCATAAGTTGTCGACTTTTTCTTGATTTGAATAATCACATTATCACATATACCAGGCATGAAAGGTGAATGGGTGTGGGTCCATTGAAGGCCATGTCACTATAGAGCTAATCCTCTTGAAGGTTTCCTCTAGTCTACTAAGTCATTTTCTCCGAGAAGCATTCTCATCGAGAACCATTTCCTCTGTGGAATGTTTCCTTCAAGAAAGTTTACTACTGATGCCATTGTTGTGTCACCTTGAACATTACAATCTCTGGAGAAACCCATGGATGTGAGAACCATTTCCTTTGAGGGGTTTCTTCTAAGATGTTTCCTCTAAGGACCCATTTATTACAAATAATCCATTTTCCATAGCAAATATTTCTTCTGAGGGGTTTCCTTCTGTGGAGTTTCCTCTGAGAAGAGTTCTTATTGAGAACTAATACCACCTAGAATCCCTCCTATATGAAACCATTTCCTTTGAATATAGTTCCACGTCTATGATCCAATTATCTTCCATGATTCTTCACATCATATGATGTGCAAGGATCATAGTTTCGCTACTGACATCACAAGGGGGTGTTCCACCAATATCCTAGCCATTGACTACCCATAAGTCATTTGATGATCATGATTGGCACAACCCCTCCCCCTACTAACGTGGAATGTGGAAAGGCCTTGCATTCATTTTGTTCATTGATCCTCCATATAGATCTCCACCCTCCATTAGGTTAGATTTCACTCTCGGTCGAGGTATGAGGTCATATGAGCCTATGTGACTCGACCCTTGGGTTTAAAACCCTTGTCTCCACCAAGTTCTCACAATTATATATATATAGATTATATATATTATTATAATATATATATATATATATAATTATATATATATATATATATAATAATTATATATATAAATTTATTATATATATAAATATATATATATAAGCTTAATGTGAGGCAACTGGCAAGTCTACATGAATTCTTCCATTAGACATAATAAATACAATTACAATTTCATTACTATGATATGGGTGAGTATGATAAGTGAGATTTGCAAAACTTGGCTCATTAATGTGGCTAACATAATGCAAAGACCAGTAACTATCCCAAACCAAAATGAAGGATATACATTTCAATCCAACCTTCCTAAACATAAATATACCAGGTTAATAAAACCTATATTTTATTAATGCCATGGTACCAAGAAACATATAATGAAGTACTTAATAGTGAGAAAATGGTTCTCATCATGTACATAGCATAGATTCCATTTGATGTCAAATATAGGGAAGATGAAACCAATTTATCAAGGCATATGAGACAATCTCGTCAGCAACACATAATTGCAAAGTTTATTTATGTGTGAGCTTTGAGAAAATGAAAATTTTGACCCAAGAACCTAGGTGTGATTCACTAGAAGTCTTGAAAAGGAAACCATACAAGGTAATCCAACCAATATTTCCAAGGAGTGAGGAATATCCATTATTCCTATTCAGAAATGTGAAAAGTGCTAACAGGATCTTGTAGTAAAATCAAGATTATACCACTGTAAATAATAAGGATTTTCCATGTTGGTCAGTACCATAACATAACCAAGACAACCAAACACTGTTCTGGTACCTTTTAAACAACCCAACAACATATTATATAGTCATGTAGAAAATACATTTACATATCATGCCTCATACATCATCTATATAACTGATGTGTTCTAGAACTAACACTCCTTAACATTAGCATGACATTCTCCTAATATAAACAATTGAGACATTATATTAATTACGAGTATAAACATAAGGTTATACTTATAAATGTTATGGAAACTGAGAGTGAGACTCCAACTCTCCAACCAACCTTAGACAACTGCATCCAAGTCTCACTTGCAACTGTCACCCTTGAGCCAGATTCCAACGCTTGAGGTGGAGTGCTTCTAATGAATTTTAACCAACAAAATATTTGAAAAAGGATGCCACTGGGAACCCCGCCTTCATCCACCTAAGTAAATCCTCTTCTCTCTCTGTGATTATTATGCCCAACAATATTTTAATAGTTTTCTTCAGTTGGTATTAACTCTCTCCAACACTTAGTAACAATGCTCAAGATGCTACCTTCACTGCCTATTCCACAACTTCTGTGTGCCCAAAAGGATCCTCTTCTCTGTGTATGCTTATGTGTTTCCATTAGAGAAACAGAGAGCACATGTATCAATTGATGGTCTTATCTCCAACTCCTAATTTTCTCCTCTTTCTAACCAACTAACTTCCCATTCTCTCTGATAATTCAACAACAATCCACCTATTGGACAATGCAGCCCATGTTGACTTCAATTTTGTCCTATTATTGCTTGTGGTTAGACCCAAAGGACACCTAGACCTGTCCTTATCTCTTTAGTTAATTTATTGCATAGTCATCCCACTCAATAAACTAGGACGACTATTTAAAACAACAATTCTGTCAATTAACGTCCTACCTCAAGCAATGGAATTTGTGTCCCTCTCTCAGCGATTTAAAATAATTTAAATTGTTTACAAGAGAGAAATTTTAACCAGGGGATGTCACAATTATCCTCTAATAACTTATCTTTGGCATGGATGAGTCCTATTGTATGAAAGAAAACTTTCATATGCTGTCCACAATGCTCATAATCCATATTAATACTTGGATTTGTAGTTTCTTGAGGTGTTTTCATAAGGGATGACTATAGGTACTTCTTTACATAACATCCACCAATGAGTTAACTACATACCTTTCAACCATATTTCTGAGCATTAGTTATATGGGATTGATTTGGTAAGACAACAAAGCATCATAAAACCTCTTTTTTATTTGCAAACCAAGTTCTAGCAAGAAGCTTTTATCACAAAATTTCTCCAATATCTATTCATAACCATACCACTTATAGAAAAAATCAATGAAATATAGAATTGAGCATATTTCTCTTTGGAAATATCGATTAAATCATTAATTTTTTGTTCCATTCAATGTGAGGAAAACTAATTTCATTGTAGTGTCTTCATTAATAGTGCTCTCATCTATAATAAATGCATGAAGTTTCAAACATATTTGTCAACCTCATGAAGTTTTCCTATCAACATGAGTGATCCAGGTGGATATTGGTGGCCACCTGCCAAGTCCATCTGGACCCCCATCATTGTCTCTTTCAGCATTTTCAGTTTCCTTAATTGTAGCACAACTTACTATTTTTAGTAGTTTTTCGGGGTCCTGAACTTCCGGAGCCGTTTTGAGGCCCTAAACGACGTTTTTTGGGAAATCTGGGGGCAACATGGTCCATGGACCGATGTTGCCCTTCCCAAAGTGGTAGTTCTCGTATAGATCTTTCTAACGAGCTATCATACGCGTCAAACGGAGATCGTACGCCAAAGTTACGACCCCGGGAAAATTGATGTACCAATTTACCCAAAACGGGGCCCACAGTTTGGCGTTTCATCTTCTAAGGGTCGGTTTTGGAATGTGAAGGGTTTTCCATTGTTTCTCAATAATAAATAGGCCTTCGAGCCTCATTGTAAAAGAAGTTCGGAACAGTTCAGAGACATGTAGCCGCACATCTCTTCTCAGAGATAAGCTACCATAGTCCTAGCTGGTTTCTTTCCAATTCTGGTTGTAAGCATATTTCGATATCTTCCATTAATGAAATGAAGTGTTATTTCCGCTGCATCTCTTTATTTATGGTTATCGCATCTCTGTATTGATGGTTATCTCTATAATCTATCGCGTTCCTGTTTAAATCCGGATCAGTGGTATCAGAGCGGTCTGCTTTTTCTCGGTTTTTCTTTGCATGTCCCCGACAAGGTCAGGATATAAGGAGTTAGGGCTTGAACTGGTCGAACCTTTGCAAGACCAGCCTCGAAAATCCAGACGGCCTCCCATCGCGGACGAGAAGAAAGACGAGGGGGCAGGAGATCCTATCAAAATCTTGCTCGAAGAAGCCCTCGAGCGGCAACGGAACGCGATGATGGACAGCTTTGTGCAGATTCTTCAGCGGCTACCTAGAGGTGACGCATCGGCTTCCAGCAGCGACTCTGGGAACGCCACGCCCCTTAAGGTACAAGTTTTGAAATCCCCATCTTCGAGGTTAAAATAGACGCAGATGCCGTAGATAAATGGTTAAATCTGCTAGATGGGTATTTCTCTGTTCATGAATTTTCAAGTCGGGAAAAGATTGTTTTCGCTCTTCTCAAAGCAGCCCCCCACGTCAAGGACTGGTGGGAAACCTACTGCGAGCAGAAGGATGAGGATGAAAGTACAGGCTCATTATTTTCAGCCGCACCCACTTGGAATGACTTCCGAGATGCCATCAAGGAGCAGTACTACCCTGTCAAAAGCTATGAGGACAAATACATCAGATGGACCACACTGCGACAAGGATGGGACCAAGATGTGCCTGAGTTCACAAACATCTTTCACACCCTTCGCACACAGTTGGGTATCAAAGATTCTGAGCGGCATCTGGTACTCAAATACCGCGGTTGCCTACATAGATACATTCAGGAAGAAATGGAATTCTTGGACATCTCCTCACTCGGCACAGCATACCGATATGCTGTCAAAATCGAGCAGACGTTCAAACAGAAGAAGCGAGACTTTGGACCTGCAAATCAGAAGACCAAAGGACAAAGCCAAGGCGGGGTGACCCAGGACAACCCGTCGAAGCCACAAGGAAAGAACAACACCACAAAGCCGAAGAAGGACACAGGAAAGTGGTGTGAGTTCCACAAGAGTCCCACTCATAACACAAGTGAGTGTCGGACCAAGCAGTCATTGGTGGCTAAGTTGAAGGCTTCCGAATCAGATACATGTTCCGACCCTGAGCCAGAACCTGACAAGGGGAATGGCAAAGGGAAGCAGATCATTGATGCGATCCCAGTGCCACTGTTGCCACTGCCAAGATCCAGAAGAATGAGCCCGAAGAGCCAGAGGAGGGGGAACGTCTTTTCCACTCACAGATGTGGGTGAAGGGTTCGCCGCTGCAATTCATTGTCGACAGTGGCAGCCAAAAGAACCTGATTTCAGCAGAGGTCGTGAAGCGGTTGGGCCTACCGACTACACCACACCTGCAACCGTATAGTATCGGGTGGCTTCATGAAGGACGAGATCTGAAAGTTCGCTAGCAATGCCGCCTTCCCTACAGCATCAAACCATTCACAGACGAGGTATTGTGCAATGTTACACCTTTGGATGTTTGCGATGTATTATTAGGACAGCCATACTTGTGGAAGTGACATGCTGTGTATGAGTCAATGCCTCGTGCTGTCATTATTTCTTTGAATAATTCATTATACAGGATACCGGAGGTAGCCCCACCTACCACGACATCCTTGATCACTGCTAAGAAAGGCAGCAAGCTCATATCACAGACCAGGAAATTCATCTGTATGGTTCACTCCCAAAGTAAGGGGAAGATCGTTGCTACATCCATGACCACCGCAAAGGGTTCCTCCACACAGCAGCAGCAGCAAAGGGACATGGTCAGGACAGAACACAGGAACAACTTCTCCTCACCCAGAGGGGTACCACACAAGATTCAGGTGGACAATAAAGTTTGGTTGCATCGACAGAAAGAACGCCTTACCAGAACCCATCAGAAGCTCAGACCACCCCAACATGGTCCTTACAGCAGTACCAAGCTTGTGGGGAACAATGCTTTGGAGCACATCATTCCTCCATTCCTTCACCTGCACCAAGTGTTCAATGTGGACCGTCGTTGACCATGCTTCCCACCATCATTGGACACATCAGAGATTGCAGGACAAGTTCAGCAGATGGAGGAACTCAACGCAATG
>APFE030125222.1:0-46969 GCA_000404065.3 Pinus taeda | reverse complement strand
ATCCCATTTGGACCCCCGCAACTGTCTCTTTCAGTTTTTCAGTTTCCGTAATTGTAGCACAATTTACTATTTTTAGCAGTTTTTTTCGGGTCCTGAACTTCCGGAGCCTTTTTGAGGCCCTAAAGGACATTTTTTGGGAAATTTGGGGGCAACATGGGTCCATGGACCGATGTTGCCCTTCCAAAAGTGGTAGTTCTTGGATAGATCTTTCTAACGAGCTATCATACGCGTCAAACGGAGATCGTATGCTAAAGTTACGACCCCGGGAAATTGATGTACCAATTTAACCAAAACGGGGCCCACAATTTGGCGTTTCATCTTCTAGGGGTAGGTTTTGGAATGTGAAGGGTTTTCCATTGTTTCTCAACAATAAATAGGCCTTCGAGCCTCATTGTAAAACAGTTCGGAACAGTTCAGAGGCATGTAGCCGCACATCTCTTCTCAGAGATAAGCTACCATCGCCCTAGCTGGTTTATTTCCAATTCTGGTTGTAAGCATATTTCGGTATTTTCCATTAATGAAATGAAGTATTATTTCCGCTGCATATTTGTGTATATGGTTATCTCTGTAATTTGTTGCGTTCCTGTTTAAATCCGGATCAATGAGGATTTTCCAAAGAGATTCAAAAGAGGGAAAATAATGCAAGTATCCAAGAATTTTGGAGAAGTCAAGATGTTCCCATGCAGCATCCATGCTTTTAGATATATTCAATATTGATGCATTGCATACCATAAAATGTCAAGGTGGGGTCACCAACATGAGCTTGCTTTAATGAGCCTTCACAATTAAGGAATGTGCTCACCTCTATATCAAGAAGCATATTCGACATATGTAAGAAAAAGGGATTTTTCCCTTCATAAAGTCACCATGTGAGAAGGATGTATTCAACAAAAAAACTATAACAAATATGTCATCTTCCTTCCCAAGAGATCACAGTTTATCCCTAGCAAGCGTGTTAAAAATGTTACCACCAAAATTTTACATAAATGTGAAACCCCTAATCCATAAGGTAAAATATGAGTACCTCTAAGAAAGCCACCACACTCACCTTAGAAACCTATCCTCCACACTTTACATTGGATCTCACCCAACTCAAGTGGGGTATCCCTAGTAAGCATACTAAGACTAAGAAATGGAGCACAAGATGAAGTTGGGAGTAGTAATATAGATTTTAGAGTTCTTAGGGATTTTTAGAATAAGTAATGGAAACACATAGAAATCAGTTCCAAATCCAACTAGGGAAATGGAGTCAAGATGAATTAGTTGGAAAAGTCGACAAGAAGAAACCTTATGTGGAGTTAGTTTATTTCCTTCAAGAAATATGGTTTTGAGATTAGAACCATAAGGCTAATTAATCCCTCACCTACTTAAAATAAACAATGAATTCAAGTTCTAAGATAAGAGGCTTCAATGGAAGCCAACCCTGGCCGTTTAATATCAAGTATGACTTGATGAAATTTTTTAATATGTTAGTCAAGGAACCATAATGCAACAACAAAACATGGTATCAAGTACTCACCAAATCAACAAAATAAGAATATGGACAAACTCTAAAGTTATTCCTTTCAAGTCATAAATTTATCCTTTAATCTATCCATCTTGAACAACTTGTAGAATACTTAACCATTCCACCATTAATATCCATGTACCAAATTAATAACCTAAATTAAAAGCTTCAAGAATTTTCATCATTCATCCACAAAGAAAGAACCCTTGCACCATAAATTCTATAGGATAGATTTGTCAACTAAGCTCCAATGAGAGAGAGTTCCCAAATATCCAACCATGAGTAAAAGTGAGGAATGTTTCCTCTACTTACAAAGTGAGGCCTGGCTTCCTTTTATAATAAAATAATAATATATCATGTGATTCCTTAGATCTAGCCCAAGAAAAACATAAGCATAATTAATTAATATAACACATCGATAAAATAAATGTGTTAAAACTACATGTACAATGAATAAGATGAAGTAAACTCCCCCAAAAGAGGTTTTCTCCTACATTAAAAGAAATGATGCCCCAAGGTTCCATATACAAGCTCTAGAGGCTCTCTATAATGTGAAAATGGTCAAAATCCTCACCAAAAATCATGTCTTCCCTCCTAAAATTGCTCCAAAATGGTTGGATGGTCCTCCAATGGTACAAAACACTACCAAAGTGTTGACATAGGACCCTACATGGCAGAGGCTCCCCCAAAATAATTCAATAAAAATGTGGTGTAATGTTTCATAACCTCCAAAAGAATGTCTCAATGAATTACCATAGCCATATAGATTAGGTTAGGGAACCTTCATGAAGTAAGAAATGACTTTCCAAGTGAAACGTATTCATAAAACCAAAAAACAATGATATTAACATCTAGATGTGATGGCGTCATTCCTTAATTTTATCTCATTACTCTTCAATTTGTGTCTTCGTGTTTACATCATCAAATGATTTTCAGGTGAGCTACACACCATCACAAGTCACTTAAGAGGCCCTTTTAGTTCATCAAGTACACCCCACACATGCCATACGAGTTTTGTCCCCTGGGTTGGCCCTCTAAATAGGTTAAAACTAGCCCCATAAAGTTACCAAAAGGATAGCACTCAAGGATCCATTTGGGATAGGTAGATAAGTTCCATGAGTCCACAAATAGCCCCAAAAGTGTACTGCATATTGTGAACAATTCCTTACGATATGTTAGCTGCCTTCAAAAATGTGAAAATTCCCAAAACCCATAATGAAGTTTCCTACCCAAACAATGTCATGCCATGTCATCAAAACCCTCATGCTCATAAAAGTGCATGTGACTACCCCTTCCAAGGAAATGTGTGACAAGTTCCAACATAGGGGAATCATATAATAATTAATGAGATGAACACATCACTTATCACGGAAGTCCAATATATAAAGACTAAGTACAAAGGAAAAATTTATCCATTATCCATGGAGGGTTTTATTTGTAAGAATTGGCTAGCAATCATCCATAATTAAAAGTAAAAATTGTCACCTTGGAGAAATGAAATTAAATTTCTGTATACTAACTGACTTGGACTAAGGAGACTTATAAGGTGAAAATTTGTGTAATCCAATAATATATTAAATGATTATATTTAGGTGCAATGAAATACTTGATGGTATTATATTTAAAACCTATACAATAATGCATTGAATACATAAATTCCTAATAAATATAAAAGTAAAATAACGGAAATTACATATTACATAGATTTTTACCCTAGAAGCCCAAAGTGAAAAAAACAACTAGCTTTTTAGAGCCACAACTACAATTTTTATCATTAAGCAATTTTATTCTTTACAATTCAATACATATGATCTCACAAAAATTAAAGCTCCTAATGTATTAACTTGGATAAGAATATAACCATAATTCCTTGAATAGAATTATAAAGCCATGAGATTAACTAGCATGAACCACAAAACCACCAAAGGGGAAAACCACTTGCAAAAACCATAAAAAATTGATGAAATAAATAGTCCAATTCCTTTTTGGGGGGATACTACCCCGATTGTGAGCTCCAGCTTTGTCCAACTCATATGAATCATGCATGTGGCTAACTGTGCAAATAATATAATACATAACCAACATATGAAACGAAAATGTGGCTCATGGGAAGATGCAATGTAAGAAGACATAAAATTTGTGACAATAAAATAGTGTAGTTGATTTATTCAACATTTTCAACTTTTTACTTTTTTCTCGACATATTTTTTGTTGATTTTGGTGGAAACCTAACATAGGTTTCTTGAAAACATAAATTTGAGTTATATAATTTGCATAATCCAAGAGTCCCAAAAAATTTTAGGGCATTGAATTCATTTATGCATTCAAAAATACATTTTAAATAACAAAACAATGGATCCAAAAATTTTATCATTAAAATCTAGCTGAAAAAAACAAAAAAAAAAATACAATTAAACAATGCTCAATAAAGTTAAGAGAAAATGACATCTCTTCTCTTCTTTTTTCTTCTAACTTCTCTAACAAAATTTCCATTGTAGTTAATTTGGTTTAGTAGTTGAGTTGGTTAATTTTTCCTTTTATAGTAGTCGAGCTAAATTCAAATTCAATTTCGCTTACAATTAGATTGCTCTTTATAAACAAGAATATTTTTCTATGACTTTGAAAACTCACTTTACGAGATTAACCATCTTCAAATAAAATTGACTTTTGAATAGTTGAACGATCAAAATCAGGATTTGCAAACAAAAATTGAAAAGTAGATGATATTAATGTGAATTATTAGACACCCAATCATAACACCAAGTAAAAAGTATTCATTAACATTTTTAGGCAAATCACAATAATGGTACTCCAAAGTAAACATTATATACTAACTATATTTGCAAATCAAACCAAATCATAATCATGGCCAAGTTTGTCATTGCCTAGCAGTAATGGGATGATAATCATAACCCCAATATGTTGGAGGAAGGGGCACCAACTAGTATAGTCCATTTCAATACGCCAGCTAGAGCAACAAACATTAAAAAAGACCTAATTGGGAGTGAATTTAGAATTGATTTTCTTGATTGCCTTCTCATTGATCCATATTGCCTTAGCCACCACATCCTCTGGAACAAGAGGAGTCGACCCAAACAAGGTGAATGGAAGCACTTGGGCTCCTGGTAGCTGGTTGTTAAATGAAATGATGGTCATAGTGGAGGAGGGCCCAATGTTCTACTGAAAATGCACCAAACCCCTAGGAAACACAAACACATCTCCCTTCTTTAGCTTGTGAGGGAACAAAGTATTGTTGATAGTGATGAAACCAGCCAGAATGGTGCCCTCCACTACAAGCACAATATCTATGGCACGGGGATGGATGTGAGGAGGGTTGACGCCCCTAGGACCGAAGTCCATGTGGTTCATTGATATTCTAAACGTGTTCACCCCCATAAACTTTTCTACATTCCCCTGTGTGACAAGGGACCCAAATATATTGTTTGTAGAACCTTGATTTCTTAGTCCTTGAAACAAAAAGTCTAAGGATTTCACCATCTTGGGATCCTTGCATGGAAATACATTCACGTTCACACCATCCGTAATATATTCAATAACATACTCATTATTATTTAGTTCAAGAAAAAGAAAGAAAGCAATATATTCAATAACATACCCATTGTTATTATTTAGTTCAAAAAAATAAATTAGTAAGCAACATTGTAGAGAGAAATAATGAAGAAATGATTTATGCTTTCATCTATAGAGGTATAGTCAGCCACGCAAAAATCTTGTAGAAGATTTGGATCTTATGCAGCCTTGAGGACCAGGGTAGTAGATATCCATAGAAGGAAGAGTATGATAGTTTCACTGGCTTTGGATTCACCATAAATATATAATCAAATTAAATGCTACGAATAAATAACAGTAGAAAAATAGAGAGATGCACACACAAAAGAAACTTTCTATTACACTCTTCAAATCACATGGATAGATCACATATTTATGGTGCAGTGAGATCCAATTGATTCCAATACAAGAAGATTGGTTGTTGAGAAATTATCTCAACAACTTAAACATATCTACCTACTATAGTAAGCATTAGTTTTAATTCCCCTTTTAACACTTACATTATTACATAAGTCACAAATTACAATATAAAGAATACATATTACAACAATATAATTGGTCTTTGTCTCACTCGTCTTCATCAACACTCACATCCACTCTAGAATCTTTGCGAACATTGATATTTCTTCATCCACTACTTCGAATTGTCACTTGAACTCCATTTAACACATGCTTGCCTCAGACCATCATTGATGAACTTTGCAAGATCAACAATATTGACAACTCGACTTGTCAAGGCTTCTGCGATAAGAGCTGTCAAGTAATGAACCATCCTATGGACCAATTACCATCTATTGGATATTTCACTTTCATTTATCCATCAGTTGCTAGGAAGACGGTCTGAATAAAGAATGCGTTCAAAAATTGATCAAACAACTTGATCTGTTTCACACACATCTCATATTGTAACCTGTAGCCATTGTTCAGGGGTTTCCAAGCACTAAGAACAACAAACCATAACAGTGTAAACACAACCAAACTAGTGATGTGTTCAAGGGTTTTCGAGCGCCAAGAACAACTAATTCGAATTATGAAGACTATTCATTAATTGGTTTTGCACCAAATATAACTTACAACATACATCACTGATAGCATAAAAGAGTCTGAGAGTCTCTGCATTAAACTCATCATCACTGCCATAGTCTAAGAAGTCCTCAAATTTATCTTCTGGAAAGTCTTCAATAGTAGCTATGTTAGCAGATTCTTTTAATTTCCCATTTAAGATATCTTTGGCATGAATCTTATAATTCAATGTTGTGTGTCCATGCTTTTGGCAATAAAAACAATTGACTAAGTTCTTGTTTTTATGGACATTGTCCTTGGAGAATAGTGTCATCTCAGGTTGTGAGTTGTCTAATGTATCACCTGTTTTTATTCTATTTTCTTCTGTTAAAGAGTTGCTACCATTTCAGCTAATGACTTGGAAGAAAATTGACTTAGGGTAAAGATAACATTATCATAATTGGAAGGTGAGCAGTTTCGCAGAATAGCCTTAGCATCTTCTTCTTCTATTTTCATTCCAGGTTCCCCCAATTGTCTTAAGAGTGATTTTAAATCATTTATATATGTAGAAAATGATACCCCCTCATGCATCTTAAATTTGAATAACTATAATTTCAAGTGAATTTCGCATTCACAACCTTTTCCCCGAATATTTGGCTTAAATTTTCCCATATTTGTGCAGAAGATTTTTCTAGGTCTATAAGATGAAGTTGCGAGTCTGATAAAGAGAGGCCTATAATAGATTTAGATTTCTCTTCCCTTTTCAGCCAATAAACTAATTGTTTTGGATCTTGGGGTGTTGGCTCTTGTCCTTTTCCTAAACTCCACAAATTTTTATGCATTAAATTCATTTGTTAACCTTCTAGGTATAGAAGTTTGACCATTGAATTTCTCAACCACTATTTTCTCCATATTTTAAAAAAAATAGTTACTCCAAAAAATTATTACCTCATGTATTGGCTCCACTTCTTAAGGCTCTTGTATTTGATCCTGCAACTTCCTTTCTCTCTCTGTAAGCAATAGGTAATCAATGTTTGTTAGAAATTGTAATTACTCCCGCATGTGGAGTTAGCTAAACATAGAGAGTCAGTTAACTGAGTAATTGAGTGATTGAGTGTTTGAGTGTTGAGTCAAGTCGACCTAAGTGATAGACGACTTTTAGTGTGTTTTTGCATCTGGTTCGATGTGAAGATATTTTAGTCAAGTCGCTAGTCCGAAAATGTTAAATACCCTTCATCGAGTTCATTGTAATAATCATGTTTTTTGTGATGAATATAAGAGCAGTGACTCATGTGTTTTATGTGTGAATTCATGCTTTGTCTCCTTTACCTTTTCAACAAATTGATATTAGAGCCAGGTTATAATGAGCCAGGGAAAGAAGATCAGTAGTAATCCATGAGAGAGAAGAGAGAAACAATTTTTCCTCTTCTTTGAGCTATAATTCACTGTATAGTCATATTAAGGGTGTTATAACGCTTGTGGGATTAGCATAGAGTCATGGTTCTTCTATATCATGGACAAAGTTTGCACACAATGCATCATCAGACAAGGTCACGTTAATAGAGAGAAGGGGATTTTTTTCCGATAAAAGATTCAAAGTTGAGTTATGAGATGACCACAACCACCATTGTCCTGAGCAGTCCATAGATAACCACTTCTCGTTGAGGGTTTCGAAATCACTGTGAGCCTGGAATGTAAAAGTCAGGGTAGGGAAAAGCTTAAATGGTATCAAAGTCACGTCAATATCTTTTGCCCCATATTAAAAGACCTTTTTCAATATATAAGTGACATATTTGTTATAGGGTATTAAAGTGGTGAAAATGTTTTTTATTAAATTTTTCAAAAATGATTTATTATCAAGAAGAGTTAGTGATAGCTTCTTGTGGTTTAGGGTAATTTTTTTCAAAAATTGAGTTTTGGGCTCTATAAAAGTTCATTTTCCTGTAATTTTTTGGTGTTTTGTCAAGCATGACAGTGTTTTGGTTGAATATTGTGCCTTATGGGGGAACATATTAAAAATCATATTTTTTCGGGGGTGATATGGAATATAGTCTCATGCAATCAGCAAAGTAGCTATAAGAAAAAGAATGACAATAGTCATGGATTGGAAAGCGCCATTGAAGAATACTAAGAAAATGAATAGGAAACAAGAGGCAAAGATCATTGCCATGGTTAGAGAGGTTTAGGCCGCAGCCAAGGAACTGAGAAGTCTAGCAGAAGGCAAGAAGAAATCGAGGGTGATTGTTGTAGCTTTGATATGCTGCCACCTCCTATGTTTACAGGTGAATATTTTGATCACCGTGTTATCAAGATGATAACTTTTCTTAGAGCTAAAGATTTAATTGAGTATGAATCTAATAACCCATATGATGTAGTATGTGATGTTTTAGCATTGAATTTTATAAAGCAAGTATGAGAAGTGTTTGTGCAAGGTAGCAAAAGCTACAACTTCCAAGGAAGCATGGAAGTTATTGGAAGCAGAGTTTGGTGCAAGGGGGAGTGACATGCAACAACAGTTTATGTCCCAAACAAAGAAGTCAGCCATAGATCTGAGCATAGATGAGCAAGACTTTGAGAGGAAAACATAGCTTGGAAAATCCCACTCAAAAGTGGATGATGGTTTTCAAGACCATAAAAGTGAAATCCATTATGCAAGCATGCATATGGATGAAGAAGATGCAATAAAGATTGCAAAGAGAGAATAAATAGCCTCTGCATATGAAGTAGAGAAAGCGCATATAAATGCTCAAGGAATCCACTGTAATATGGATGATGCAGATTAGGGTGAATCCCACTGTGATGAGACATGTGTGGATGATGACTGCAAAGTGAGATGTGAATTGGTGAATCCAGGTGTAGATGGTGGATTTGGTGAAGTTGAAATTTTTAATGAAATTAACAATGAGCACATGCATGCTCGGATATCCCACCATAGTGTGGATGATCATTATGTTGATGATACATGTGGTTTATTTTTTGAAACAATGATTGATTGTGACAATATGGTAAGCACAATATTTTATGAAACATTGAAGGCTGAAGCTGCCACTGTAGCAACAAGATATGAAGCAGTTGGAACTGCTCATGAAGCAGTATGTCATCTAGCAGAAGTTGATGATTAAGAACATAATAAAGTGATTGAAGATTTTTTTATGAGAATATCCACTAACAACATAATAGTGGACAACAACCTCCATGCAGTTGAAAAAAGACAGATGTAGAGAAGGAAGCTCTCATTGAAGAGAGTCATATTAAAGATGTTTTTAACATTGTTTTTGAATATGCATGTGTTTAGAATAGCGTGGGAAAAGAATTTGAAAGCAAGGTTGTTAATATATTTGATGCATATTTGAAGCTCATTGAAGAATGGATTCAGAAAGCAACAGAACAAATTGATGCGAGTCTTAAAGCAACAACTGGAATAAAAGAATTGAATGAAATGGTGAATATCGATCTTGAGTTTGCAGATTACAGGAAGAATACGACAATACCTGATGATGAAAGTGAAAAGAATGATATCGATGTTTCTAAAGACAAAGATGAATGCATTGAAACCATTTGTCAACAACAGAGTGAGGAAGAGAAAACATTATACTATCAAGAAATATGGCAGAAAGAAACTCAAGAATATGAAGCGCAAGAAGCAAAGCAAAGAAGACAATTTGAAGATGCAATGTTATGGCAGTAGTCCATGGTTGAACGAATATTTGAAGAGGTAGATGTAGTAGGTAAGATTGACTTGTGTTTTAGCACAAATTCAAGACAAGTCAAAGAAAAATTGAAGCAACAACAAGTGAATAAAGCATACAATAAGAAAGCACAACAAAGAATGAAGCAATTTTGAGGATATAAAATTTGGAAGAAGAAAAGAAGAAAATGAAAATTTGTGAAAGTCTTGAGTCATTGTAAGCTTAGCTGAGATATATACTAGCAGACATGTTTATGTGATAGTTAAGTCATGTTGAGTCATAAGATTGTAATTAAAGGGGAGTGTTAGAAATTGTAATTACTCCCGCATGTGGAGTAGCTAAACATAGAGAGTCAATTAACTGAGTGATTGAGTGATTGAGTGTTTGAGTGTTGATTCAAGCCAAGTTAAGTGATAAATGAATTTTAGTGTGTGGTTGCATGTGAGTATATTTTAGGCAAGTCACTAGTTGGAAAATGTTAAATTCCTTTCATCAGGTTCATTGTAATAATCATATTTTGTGTGATCAATAGAAGAGCACCAGCTCCTATGTTTTACTTGTGAATTCATGATTTGTCTCCTCTGTTGGAGTCGGTCTGGTCAGTCCTTCGTCAGAGATCAAAACTCTTTATCCATTTCATGATTAGGTGTCCCGCTCCATTCTCCCAGCTGCATTATGCTAGGGGCATGCAATAATCTGACAGAGAAGGTCATTATAGTCAATCCCCCTCATATCTGGCTCCTGTTGGCTCAGGTCTTTTGTCAATCATCATCAAAGTCCATGACAGTCAAGGTCTGGTCCTTTAAAGCACAAAGGTCATTTTGAGGTCTAGGTCTAGGAATTCATCAATTTGGTCTTTGAACATGTCCAGTAAAGCCATGCAGGCCAAAGTGAGGCCCTTACACAATTATGGTTCAGAGAACATCATCATCATGTGGATAGAATCTGACTCTTCTTTAAAACTCTGTTTTGAAGAAAAGTCAAACAGTGTCATTTATGACAAAATTTTCTAAAAAGTCATCAAGTGATTTTTCAGATGCAGTCATGCTTTCCATGGCCAAATGTCCTGTCGTGCAATCCTTGCAAAGAGTGCCGAAAATTGCATCATTCAAGCTAAAAATTCAAAGGGAAAGTGAAAATCAGTGTGTTTTAAAGTCAATGAAAAAGTGCAAAACTCAAACATTAGAAAAATGGGTTTTTTAAGAGGAAAAAATTAAACCCATCTTTTCCAAGGCTATATATACCAATTTTTGCCAAAAACAAATGCATTGTGGCATTACAAGTCTTGGAGAAGTATTGGAGAGGCATGAGTGTGCATTGCTGAGCAATTGAGTGAGTTAGAGGCGACCTCAAAGAGCACAGCGCATATAACTAGGAGCTCAGCGCACACACAACCTTCCACAGTGTAAGTTTCTTGAGGGCGGGGCGTATACCCAGAGCGCGGTGCACTGGGCTTTGTGGGTGGTGCATATAGTAAAAGGAGCAAACGAGTAGCTGGAAGCAGCTTGGAGGTGGAAACAAGGGCGCAGCGCACACAGGCAGGGGCGCGGCGCACACGCAGGGCGCAACGCACACAACACCCACCCACCGTTCAAGCCCATAACGAGTGCGGCGCACACCCGGGGCACAACACATAGAGATAAAGCACCCAGAAAGTGCCAAAACTCCCTCAAATCTCTTATAAAGGCCCTCTAATTGCAAGGTAGCATCTTAAACTCACTTGTGCATCAAATTCGATAAAGATATAGTGGATTATTGCCGGTGATTCAATGAAAGAGAATTTCATAAAGCAAACACAAGAAGACACCAAAGAAAAACCATTTTCTAGGGTTATGTAACAGTGTCATTGTTGCCAAGGCTTGATTTTTCCTACCCTATCCTTGTTCCTTATTCCCCCGTGTCATTTCTCCTATTATCACTACCCTAACACTACCAAAAATCATATTCCCCTTCCCCTCCTCCTATTGCTCAATTAAAACCCCAAAACCCTACCCCATCAAAATGTCCCAAACTCCTCCCATATCCCTAAACAAATTTCCCTTACAAACCCCATCCCCATTTCATCACTCCCATCCTAACAATCCCTGTTTCATTGTTCCCCTTGGTAACAGATATTTCAAAGGCACCCAACCTCCCATAATCATCAAAGGGGTTGTCTTATCACAGTCCACATTACAGTCATGTCATCATAGCATTCGTCTGATTATGACAGGGAGACACATACTGACTCATCCTCAGAAGAGCAAGCTCCCAGGAGACACCACAAGAATGGAAAACATGTCAGGGATGAACCCAATACCCTCACCAAGTTACAAGCATGCCCTCTTGCCATGACATGCTTCCAGCACCTATCATGTTTCGAATTTTGTCAAAGGGTGAAAAATGTAGAGTTCATCATGAGTTGGCCCATTTATTTGTGCTTCATCTACATGGAGGTCAGTCTACCTTGGCCGGGGTCACTTTCACATTGACACCCAAAGCTATATCAGTGGCAACAGGTATACCAAATGTTGGGGAGCAATGGCATAAGAAGAAGAAGGTGGAAAGGCAACACTATCAGCCTTACATCAAAACCAGATTCTTGAATGAGCTCACAAGAGTATTTCCCTTTAGATACTTGAAGAATGAGTATGCTCCGCTCATGAGATTGATCATGAAATACTTCAGCTGTGAGGGGAGGTTCTCTCGACTGTATGCCTATCACATCCGCTTGCTCATGCACTTTACCAGGGTGAGGATGATGAACCTCCCGTTTTTCATATGTAGGAATATAGAGAGGATGAACACCTTCATGCTGCAAAAGACCCCTCAGCAGTAGCTTAACAGTGTGTATCACTTCACTCTTATCCGAATTTTGGTAGATCATCAGTTGGGATTGCAGGGCATTGCTTGGGAGGACTTCATCTCTCGTGACTTCTTCAACACACCATAGGTACTATCAGAGCCCGAGCAGGAGTTGGGTGGTCCTTCTTATCAACATGAGCACCATGAGACCACGATCATGCCATTTTTGGTGACATATCAGAAAGGCAGTAGGAACTTATTTGCAGCAGCAAAGCGAGTGTTATCTCCACCCAGGGTGGAAGGGGCCTCGCTTCCAGCATCGACTACACATGTATTGGACAAGGGCAAGAAGCTCGTGCATGATGAGGGGCCGTGAGGTGTACAGGAGACCGATGTCATCCTCATTCAGGATGAAGAGACAGAGGCAGAAAATGCCAAACTTACGATGACCATTCAGGAGTAGGACACGGAGATCAAAGACTTGATACTCAATTTCGAGAGAGCTATATGGGTCATCAAATATCTGGAGCAGAGAAACAAATAGCTGGAGGACCAACAGATGATCATGGAGCTGCAAAGCATCTGTGAAAATCAACAAGCTGCCCAGCAGATGAGGATCGAGCTCACTACCTTGGAGCAAGAGATAAACAACGACTGTGAGTCTTGGTCAGATCGGGTCAATCTACACTTGGAGAAGCTGCTGGAGAAGGCAAACAGGGACAAGATCATATTGAGGAGGATGGCTTGTCATTACAGGGCACGAAACATGAGTGCAAAGGCCCAAATAAGGAGCTTGAAGGCTAAATTGAGCAAAGCAACAAAAGAAGCAAAAGAGGCAAAAGAGCAATATCAGCTTTCAATCTTGGCTGAAGCTTCCTTGGCACAACATAGTACTTCATAGAGGACTTCCAGCCCAAATTTCAATGAATTTGGGGAAAGTTTGGTCACATGACAAATTTTTGGCACAAACACAGGTTTTTTCTCTAGGCGCGGCACGACGCGTAAGATTGGGATCTCCAAATGAGAAATGGTTTGCATTTTTGGATTCTTCATGCAAAATCACAACTACTAGTACATGGAGCAAGAAATTTGGAGAAGGTCTTGGCCACCAAAAGGGAAAAAAACACTCAAAAATGGCTTCACTGCCCCTATTTTGACACACAGGAAGCATTCTTGGGAGAATGAATATTTGGAGGGGCAAAAGAGCTCCAAATTCAAAAATTCGACCTGGGTTGGAAAGTAGACAGGACAGGATTTCCAACAAGCACACTTGGGCATATTTTGGACTCTGGAAAGTGCCTCAAAACCGGCCTGAAAGTGGCACTGTGCATAGAGAAAGGCGCATGGCGCATATAGGAAAAAAGGCCCAAAATGCCTCTGTTTCGCGAAATTTCACTTCCCGACTTTTTGTAAGTGGGCCCACTCATATGCACTTCATTTTTTCAGCACCTAAGGTATTTTTATAAGTATTTTCACTCCAGATGGTCAGTTATCCAAGTGGCAAAGGAAGGCAAAGGGTCACCCAAGCCATTTGTCATGTTTGTGGCGCTGCACTTGTAGCTGTTGTTTGGCTCTCCACCTTCAATTTTGTAATGATTCGAGTAACTCCCCAACCCTTGGGCGTTTTATCTCTTCATGGCACATTCTATATATTGCATGCAAACTATTTGTAAAGGGTTGGTTGGCTTGTAACTTCTGGGAGACTGTGGGAAAGAAACTTTGTTTCTGCATTGTATATTTTTTACAGAGGATTAATGAAAGGAAGTGGCGTTGTTTCATGAGATTCATGTGGTTGTGAGTGTAGCAAATGTGTCTCTTATGTTTCATATGTATCTTGTTATGTTTCATAGCTCATTTCATATTCATTTCCATTGAAATTTTCTGAGTTAGTTAAGGTAGAATTCAATTTTATTGCTCTGCCTGTGGGAAAATTTCATGTTCAGTGTTCATTCTTCTGTTGAAAAGGATTCATGTTTTCCATGCCATTTTCGCCCTCTTAATCAATCTCTCCATTCCGCACTATCTTAAAACCAAATTGCTATTCTTTACGTCTACCTTGCCTCATGAAATAATTCGTGCCTTTATGTTAATTTCTCTGTTCATTGAGGTCCATTGGTCCCATATCATCCCAGAAACACAGTCATTCATGAAAATCACTCCTTGTATTCATAGTCACTTACTAGCCTAAGATAAATAGTTCGTTGTAAGTCATCTCAGGCCTTTTCATTCACTTATTCACTGAGTGTGACTCGGAGAGAGCCCTCTCCTGCTCTGGTACGGCTAGCTACCAGACTGGGCGTGGTTTGTGGTTACACTGAATTTTGCCTTCTTCCAGCCTAAGGTGAATTTAGATGCTAACATAGTGGCGACTCAATTGGGAAGGAAATCAAATCCCCTTTCTTCTTAATAATTCTAAGCTTCTAGATGATAAGTTTAGGATTTGAGAGGCTGAGTAAAGTAAGTTGTGTCCATTGATTTTTCTCAATAGCACGCTGGCTTCTCAAAGATACACCAGAGCTAATCTAGATCCCGAACCTCCGCTCATCTACGAAAATCCCAATTTGATGTCAAGAAATCGTCGTCAAGAAAGCTCTATATCGCCCATGCTCAAATATCATTCATGCCCGGACATTTTTGAGTATATTGAAGAGCTAGAGTTTAACGAGCAGTTTGAATTATCGTTGTTTGAAACCAAGTCCGAAAGTGCGTTTGATTCTACTGTCCACAATCCATAGTTTCTTGTAGACTTGGAGATGGAAAGGGCTAACCGGTCTATTCATAACTACATAATAGCTCAGCTTCAAACTCCCATTGCTAGCCCCTTAAAAACTGTGCACACTCCTCCAACACCTCCGAGGAAAAATCCACCAAGAGTGATGGCTGCCCGTTTCGCACCTCTTGTTTTGCCTCAAATTTTAGATGATATGCCCGCTGATTACCAAAGAAAAATCCCATTCTTTGATGGCACTCCTAATGGCATTACTGCGCAGCAACATGTGGACAGAATGGTAGACTTCTATGAACTTCATGGGATAGATGCGGAGAACGTGGCGATGAGACTTTTTGTACAAACATTTGCAGGTGAAGTAAGGAAATGGTTCAGAGGTTTACCGACTGCACGTATTGCTACCTTGGCAGACCTACAAAGACAATTCTTAAACCGTTGGGAAGTGAAAAAGAATCCTCTTCAAATTCTGTCTGAATATGAGAAAATCAAGAGAAACGCTAGTGAGTCGGTCCAAGATTATTGCATTAGATTCAATACAGTTGTTAGGTTCCTATACCAATAGGTTTCATCTTTCATGATTGACAATGGAAGGGCTAACTATGTTCATCATTGCAAGCTACAAAGGTTCCATATTTTGTGTACATACTAGGAAAATTAAAAAATGAAAAGAGGGTATGCCTTAAAAGAATAATCAAAAGGCAAGAAAATCAAATGGTCAAAATAATAGTGAAAATGAACCCCAAACTAAAGACCAGGAAAGTGGCCAATCAAAATGCCACTACTATCTTGTGGGAGTAACATAGTCTACAAATAATGATGCTAATCATACTTGATGGATGGCCCAACAGTCTAATCTAGACCATGCCATGCTTAAATTGCTTGTTGCAGAAGAGAGAATGGTTCTTGTCCAAACAGCTCAAGCTTGGCAGATGACTAGCTAGGTAGAGAAATGAAGGAGCCCAACTGCTTAATCTAGGTCCTTGGAAGAAATAAGGGTAGATTTATATAGGAGGGTAGTCAAAAGAAAAAGAGAGGAATCAGGGTATGCTAATTCAAGCGCACCCACTTCAAGTGAAGAAACAATGTTAGGATTACTAGGTTGGGTAACTAGTGTAAGGTTGCAGAAGTGAAGGGCCATCACCAGTTGGCTTATCAAGAGAAAAACTCATTCCATTCAGTGTATTGGCACCATGGCAGAGGTTTGAGGACATAACAATGGAAGCATGTCTAATTTCCCCCCTTTTTTCCCCAAACATCATTTATTAACATCCCCCAAGGACCTTGGGATCTGCTCAAGTGTCTTGTTCCACTTCATTCCATGACAAAGTACCAGGTCAAACCATGAAGTCCAGTCAAGGGAAAGAAGCCACATTTCTTGTGTAAAAATCTTTACTCTCAATTCCACTCATCTTCCATTCCTAGGTTTTTCTTCTTAAAAATTAGCATTTGCCCCTACACACTCACCTCACAATGTCATATTAACAACTAGTGTATTATTTAGCTCCCTAAGCATTCCCTTTCCTAATTTTACAAAAATCTATGTGAAAATCCCAAAAAGTCTATGTAAATACCCTCCCCCTAGCAATATAGCTATATAGTCATGATTTGGGGAATACTAATCCATCAGGGGTTAATATTAACCCTCCACTACCCTGAACTATGGGTTTTAAATAAAAAACTTTGGTTAAAAAATTAAAAACCCATGGTCTCCACCCTCAAAACCCTTTCATTACCCTTCCGCGCTAATACATTTGTTATAATGATTTTTAAATAAAACATTTATAAACGGGCGCGAATGCATTTTACCCGAAACCAAAGTTGAAAACCCACCCCGCGCGCGATTTATTTAATTCATTAGTTTAATCGGGTGGGTCCCCCTGTCTTAAAGCACCGTCACATCGCATTCCCCGCCAGCTGTCCGATTGTGGGCGATGCAATCTAAGGGTGGGCGGTCAATATCGCATGAGAGTTGGCGGAGGTTTAGCGTCCAGGGGATTGGCGGTTTCACCGCCGTACCCTCGCCACGCGTCAACCGCCAGGGTTGTTTGGAGCCCCCACCCCTCTTACCACTTACTGCCCAAGGGTGCTCCGGGGAAACCACTTACCGCCTGTCCCCTCCCGCTAACGTCATACCCACGTCAGCGTGACGTCAGCACCTTCATCCGCCACCACTGCTCCACGTCGCCTCCACGTCGTCCATCCGCCCACATGTCCTGCCACCGTGTCACCGCCACGTGGCCACCCACGTCAGCTGCCACGTCACCCTATCGTACCTGGACCTACCGATGACATCATGCTGACATCATCGCCGAAAAGGCGCAAAAAGGCCAAATTTGCATAAAAAGTAGGGAAATGACCGTTTTGTGTCATTTTCACTTGTCGTTTTCGAAGCGTTGTGCATGCAGAAGACGTCGTTTGCGGCCAAAATCGAGAATTTGTCCACCCAAGTTGCTGCCGCCCTCGAAATAGACTCAAATTGCCTACCATTATTCCAGTTGGACACCTCCTGCACTGAAAAATCCAGGTATTTTCCGTAGTCGACCTATTTCACCCATGTCTGTGCCATTTTTCTCCTAATTTCCTGTAAAAAATCTCTGCAAAGCTCCTCACAGTCGAATTATCCGCTAAAATACCCAAAAAAGGTCCCTACACCACAAAGCTCTGCAAACCCATGCCCTTCTGCGAAATTCACCGTGAAAAACTAATTTTAGAAGCCGAGCTACTGGCTAAAACCCATATAACTGCACATTGATCCCTGTTATCAGAATTCCCTTTGAAAAACCAGCTAATTAGCTCAAAACACTCTGGTTTCTTCCAACAGAGTGCCCCACATTTCATCAACCCTGTAAAAAAAGTCTCCTCATACTCTCCGAACTGCTCACTTTTAAAACACAATTCAGTGGGCAGTCCTCAGCCTCTACACTAATCCTAAGCTCAAGTAAACATCCAGTAAATTTCAAACATGGCCACTCCATCTGCTCTAGATGTTGCTCCAATTAATCCACCCAGTAAGGAGCTTGAAGCTATGCCTCTTGTGGATAGTGATTTCCTCATTGCAGATTTTGTTGCAGAGAGGAACCACTTACAGACCTTCTGCCAGCTGAGGAACAGTCACTTGGACAACAGTGACATGTATGGCATCTGGGAGTCAAACCTACCTATCTATTTCTTTCCTTTTGTTAATGTCTTTCCTGAAGTCATTCACCTCTGTGCAGAAAAGTATGACCAGAAACTCAGAGTTGTTAAGTCTCCATCTGGGAGCATCCTCTTTTACATAACTCCTGATTCCATCAATCAGATGCTAAATTACAAGCAAACCCAGCTGCTCTACCCTTTTTCCATAAAGTATTTGCTGGATGAGGGCTCCAAGCTCTCTAGCATTGAGATTGCTGCAGTTGCCAAAACCTTCATGAGAGAAGACTGCCAACCTTCTGGGCCACCTCCTTTCCCATATGCAAATTTCAATGAGGTAGGCAAGCTACTTGTGGACGTGATATCCTCTGTGCTGGGGTTCTCCACAAATGAGCATGTTGATGAAACTGTGTTGGTCTTGTTATCTGCATATAGCCTTGGGAAGCCCCCTGCTATAAAATACAATTATGCAAATTTTATTGCCAACAAGATACATGACCAACTGCTGAGGCTGGACAGGGAAGCAATACTCAAATATTCATCATACATCTATCACCTCTTCATGTACTATCAGACAGATTGCTTCCAGTGCCACATCAAGAAGCTGAATTCACAAGGTGAGAGGAGGTCTGTCATCTTCTGGTCTTCAGTCTTCCACCAAATCCAGAACTCTCCCTATTCCTACTGTGAATTCATTGACCAATTTGTCTATCCAGTCACATGCCTCTTGAAAAGGACTCCTCCTGCCAGATTGTCCAAAGATATGCAAAAAATCTTACAGCTGTCTAGGAATTACATAATAGGTGATTGGTATTTATACCAAAATCACACAGTCATCAGGATCTATGGTTGTGAGCTCTGTCCTTACAGGCTCCCAAGATATGTGCCTATGAGATTATTCGCCTTGGAATACTATAGGCAACTCATCAATTCTGACCTTACACACTTCCATAGTACCAAGAAGAAAGCCAACCTCAAATTCAGAGACCACTTAGGCCCCTTCACCATGAACAAGAAAGATGGTTGGCAAGAAGTTGATCAAATCTTGGGGCAACAACTTAAACTTAAAAGGAGCTTCTGGTGGGTCCCTTATGACCTTGAAGGCTTTATCAGTGCTAGGAGAGTCAAGTATAGGCTACTAGCCTATAAACATTGTCCATATCCACAAACTGAACACTTTGCCAACCAAGATGAATGGTTGCCTCGTACATTAGTAGAAGAATTTACTCAGGAGGAGACAATGGAGCAGTCTGTGAAAGATTTAGAGAAAACTCTTGACTTGGATTCTTGTCAGCAGGTCATATTCAAGCAACCAGTCCAAGTGGGAGAAGGCACATCCACTGCTACAGCTGCACAGACCACCCAGCAGGCATCTACTACAACAACAACCACAGAAAAAGGCAAAGAAGCGATGGATGTACAGCAAGAGACAGAGGCAGGGAAGCCCAGCACTTCAAAAGACCAAAGTCAAGGGCAAGCTCCTGTAGAGCAAGCTGAAACACTCCAAATCCCAGTTTTGCAAACACCTCTCAATGAAGAGAGAGGAAAAAAACGAGATAGAGAGGAGGCCACACCTCCAAGTGGGTCGAAACAACAACCAGAGGCCAAGAGGCCAAGAATTGACCCTGAGTCCGAGGAAGAACACATCAGTGAAGAAAGAGCACAAAGTCAAAGTAGAGAAAGAGAATCCAGCCAGCAAACTGCCACTAGTTCATTTCAGCATGAACAAGCCATGCAGCAAAGCACAAAGGTGTCCTCTTCCAGGCAGCAGGGCAAACAACCAACTGGAGTCAAAGGGTCATTTATGGAAATCAAGGCCCAAAATGAACTCTTAAGGGTTCAATTATATGATCAATTCTTAAAGACAACACCCTCCAAGCAGTAGAGATTGATGGCAGCATATGACATCAAGGAGGATAAGATGATTTTTACTCATCTTAAGCCTAAACTGCCAAAGCCCAGATCATCTGCAGACTACACCAAAACAAGTCTAGAGGTCCTCTCCAAGGACATACACCCCATGGATCAAATAGAGCTGCACAAACAGACTGGGGAAATGGTGTATGCCACACTTGCAGACAAGGCCATGCTGGCCCATTAGTTAAAAGAATCACTAAGGAATACAAATACACAACTCGATTTGGAAAGGATGTCTTCCACTGCTAAAGACAACAGAATAAAAACGTTGGAAGACATAATCATTGATCTAGGACATGATCCTAAAGATCCAAAGGGTATTAAGGCCCTTATGAAGAAAAAGGAGGATGACATTGCTACACTGAGAAAGCAGGCAAAATTGCCTCCAACCATTCACCCTCAAATAGCAGAACTTGCACAAGAGAAGCAAGTTGATGAGGCCATGGATCTGCTTCTGATGATGAATCAAAGAATATTGCAAATGGAAGCAGAATTGGAAAAGGAATTGCAGGACAAGCAATGGGAGTCAACCTCCCAGCCCCCTCAAACTTCTACAACTCTTGGCCCTGTCCCTCCTACACAAGCAGCACCAGCCCCTCCTACCATTCTAGCACCAACCACAGCCACATCAGCGACAGAAGCAACAACAGCAACAACAGCAGTAGCAGAATCTAGCATGAGCATGGAGGACTTGATGAAAGCTGTCAAGGAACTTGAGGTTCAGGTGAGAGAAATCAATGAAGCCAAAGATAGACTGGCCAAGCTAGAGGCCAGCTATGACAAGTCCAAAATGACAGTGGCAGAGAAGCAGGGAGAGATAAAGGCCTTGGAGGACAACGTGAAAGATTTGGAAAAAGAATTGCTTCTAGGAAAAACTCTGGCAGAAATCAAGAAGATAATCTGGGCCAAAATTGGCCAATCAATCCATGACCAATGGAGGTAAATCCAGGCAATATATGAGAAAATTGAACTAATAGGCATATCTCATGTTGAAATACAAAAAGCCAGAACAACATTGGGAATCATGCCTGAGCAGGCCACTAACATGATACACTTCCTCAGTACTCACAAGGGAGGAATTGGCAGCAATAGAAATAAATAGCAGAACAGACACTATCTTGACAGCCAAAAAAGTGTTGACCTTAAGAAATTTCACTCAAACTCTAGAAAGGAAATGTCAGGATATGAAAGCAGAGATAGATGAATTCATGGCAAAGATGACAGTATTGTAGGATAAAGGAGTGCCAAGCCTAGTGACTGGTACAGGACAACTACTGTCATATGACCAATGCATCACAAGGATCAACAATTATGTTGAAAATTAGATCACAGCATCCACCAGCTCCACAGAAGAAGCAGGGCCTCCCTCTGGGCAGTCTCTGTATGACAAATTAGAAAATATATTTTTTATTGAGCATGAGATAAATCATCTATTTGAAGTGCGTCCAAATTTTTACAGATATACTAAAGCAGATGAAACACTTGTAAAAATAAGGAGACATCAGCTACTTCCAGCTGATTGGTGGCAGGCAATGCTGGAAGTACTGCCCAGGTGATTCCACTATATTATTTCTTTTTTTGTGAAAATTCAGATCTCAGTCATAGTACAGGTCAGCAGATGATCAAGCACGCAGATATCACAGGAAGCATCCATACAGTGACTCATCAAAGCACTCAGACAACAGGCTCAATTAACGCAGATTTAAAGACACAGCTACAACCAACTTTGCTGATCCAAAAAGTCAAAAATTGTCTGACAGCAAGACAGCTGCCATCTCAACATTAATTTTTGTAGTTATTTCTTTCATTTACTTTTTGTAAGAGAGTTGGTGGTGCAATTTATTGCACAATAACTCACTCTCTAGATATTTTGTATCCAATTTTTGTATATATATCCCCTCAAAGAACGTATTGAGGGTCGGTTGTAGTGAAACTCTTTCAGAAGAGCTGTATTGTATATCTGAGACCTTTTGCTAATGCAAATTGCTGGTGGAGTTCTTGGTTCCTATATTGTCCGAAGGTGGAAATGAATGACTGTGTTATGTTGCAGAATTCCTGTGTCATTTGCAGGAACAATAAGTTATTCTGAACCGTGTTCTTGTCTTTCTGTGTATGCAATAATTCATATATGTTCATGATCATAGTAAATGGAGAAAAATAATAGCTTAGGACTTGTTTGAATACACCATATGCTCAATCTCTATTTCTAAATATGTTTTCTTCTGGATTAGCCATGGATATGAATTCTTAATTGCTTATGTCTAAACTAATTCTCTCACTGTGAATATTGTTTAAGAATTCTTAACTGCTCTTAAGCAATACTTTCATTTCTCCCCTTGTTAGCATAGTGGAAGATTCTCAATTGCCTTTCACTCACTAATTCCATAACTTCATTACCTAATCTTAAAAATTGTTCCACAGATGCCTATCTGGATTTGCAGCAATACTCTGTCTTCAGAAACATACTGCAGCAGCACATTGCCCTGAACTCCATTGCCCAATGGCCCAAACCGTTATGTAATTTATACCTCATCTCTGCTTGAATTCACCAACCAACCAAATTCAAAAAAAAATTAGCACACCATAACTAGCCTAAAATCACCCACCAACAAAGATAAATCATAAAGAGAGAGCCCTCTCTGGTTACCAGTAGGCTAGGACCTGTAACTAAAAGACTGGTTAGTGGTTACCTCGGTCGTATTCCCTTTAGGAAGTAGGGAACAACCTGAGTGATAACAACAATGTATAATGAAATTCCAGATAATCTAAGGCCACCGGTGGGACTAGCCATGTTGAAGTTCCCGGATGGTTTTGATGCTGATATGGCTTATCAATTGAGAGAAAGAGAACTGGCTACAATGGGAGACATGCATAAGATAGTAGTTAGCGTTGAAGCAAATCTGCTGACCAAGAGAGCTAGAGCAAAGGCAGAAAAGAAGATCACTGCAAAATAAGAATCTTCCTCGGTAGATCAGATACTTCGGAAAATAGAGAAAATGCTTGAAAGAGTGAAACTTGATAAATCGGAGCCACAAGTTAGGAATCCTAACTTTCGTGGCCAACAACAACCACAGTATAGAATAAGGTAGAGAGATCAAAGAGCTCAAGAGCCGATTGTACAACAACCAGTACAAACGCCTTTGCAACAAAATTTTGTGCACGGACCGGAATCAGATGAAGACGGGAATGTAATAGGTGAAGAAAATCATCTCCTTACTCCATACAATTTACCTACTTATCTCACTGAAGAGGAGGAGTATGCAGAGAATTCAGCTGCACACAAAGATGGAGATTTCATTCTAGCAAGCGACACCGTCTTGGAGGAGCAATCAGATGAATACCAAAGAGGCTACATGAATGCTTTGTCCACCCAACAACAGTTATATTCACATAGAAATAGGGATGTGTTGGTTAGAACCATTCAGAAAAAGAAGGATGTTGAAGCGCCAAAGAATGATTCAGCTGGTACACAAAGGAAAGGAAAGGAGGTGGTTGAAACGGAGAGCAGCAAATCAACATCAGTAGAACCACCACATCATCAAGTTACATCGAAAGAAAGGGAGAGGAAAGAAATCCCAGTCAAGGAGGTCGAAAGGATTCCCACTTTCAATTTAGAGAATGACATTTCCAAGCTAAAAATATCCGTCCCTTTGACTGAAATATTGAAGAACAAAAGTTATAAAGGACAAGTATCTAAAATGTTAAATTTGGACCCAATGTCCGACATGGTGAATGTCGAAGATGATCAACCTAAAATGATTTTTGGGCCAACATCAAATGGTGAGTCTCATGACAGCGATGTGCCACCTTTTTACATCAGTTTAAGGTTGCATGATTTTGTGTTACATAACACCATGTTCGATTCTGAAGCCTCTCACAATCTCATGCTCAAGGCAATCATGGACAAGCTTGGTTTGGACATCACCCGGCAATATCATGATCTCTATTCGTTCAATTCCAGTAGAGTAAGATGTATAGGTCTCATCAAAGACTTGGTTGTGAGTTTGGATCGGCTCCCCATCAAGAATATTTTGATGGATATTGTGGTGGCAGACATTCCTCCAAGGTTTTGCATGCTTCTTTCTAGGTCTTGGGTAGTGAAACTAAAAGGGACACTACAGCTAGATTTCTCCTATGCAACAATTCCAATATTTGGACAAATGAGGAAATTATATCGGGAACAAAAAATGAAGTACATGATCACAAGCAAGGAGAAACCAATAAATCATCCTATTAACTATGTACATACAGATTTAGAGTCTTTTGTTTTGTATTCAGATAGTTAAATGATATAGATAGTCAATTGGTAGAAGCAGATGATATTCCAGAAATATCAGAAAATTTCATAGAAGTTTTGAAGAAAGAGGAACAAGAATGGTAGAACACCATTGGGCAATCAGCCGAAAGCAATGGACAGCAAGAAGGCAAGGCACAACAAACAGATTTCCAGCACTTGCAAGAGGAGGAAAAAGGTTTGTGGACCATGGATTTCGATGGAGCATTGGGAAATGATGGCGCTGGAATAGGAATTTGGGTACGCAGTCCTTTCTCTGCCCCAAACAAGGTCCCTAGTAACGTATGGGTATGCTCTTACAAGTTGGCTTTCGAATGTTCAAATAATGAAGCTAAGTATGAAGCTTTGATTACTAGCCTAAAGATTCTAAGAAAGCTTAATGCTAAGAGGATTTCAGTATATGGTGACTCCGAATTGGTTATCAAACAGTTCAGAGGCGAATATCAAGAAAAGCATCCTAGGATGCGAGCTTACCGTAACACAGTCCTAGACATTTTGAAATTATTTTCAGAATACACCTTGACATGTGTGCCTCGCATACAAAATAGCATTGTTGATGCTCTTGCTAAGGCAGCAAGTAGTTTAAAAATCCCAATGAACTCTAGTAACAAATTCGAAATCCATGTCAAGCACCGTCCAACTGTTCCAGACAATCAGAGATAATGGCAAGTATTCCAAGATGATGACGAGATTGACGATTTTCTGCAAAACAAAGGCAAGTTTAAAGAGACCTCCATTGATGAAGAAGATGATGATGAAAAAGGAAATGGTACAGATGAAATGCAGATCAATGAAATGGACGTGTTGCAGCTGAAGAATAACGTTATTCCCAAAGGCTTGATACCTATAGAAGAACTCTTCGATCAGGATGATGTAGCCCACAAGCCAACATTGCAGCCAACAGAGAAGGGTGTGGAAGAGGCCAATATCGGGACAACTGCAAATCCTAAATTGGTAAAATTGTCCAAAGCATTGCCGCCAAAGATCAAGGACAAATATATCAGTTTGATTTTTTCATTTGCAAATGTGTTTGCTTGGGACTATTCCGACTTAAAGACGTATGATACCAATATAATTCAGCACACTATACCCATCAAGCCCAATCAAAAACCATTCAGACAGAAGTTGAGAAGGCTAAATCCAAAGTTGCTGCCATCTATTGAAAAGGAGATCAACAGGTTGTACAAATCAGGGATCATTGTGCTAATCAGATTTTCAAATTGGATCTCCAACTTGGTACTTGTAAGGAAGAAGACAGGGGAGATTCGCTTATGCATTGATTTCAGAAATCTCAACAAATTTTCATTGAAGGACAACTATCCATTGCCCAAAATGGACCATATACTTCAGCGAGTAGTGGGGGCATCTCGCATGTCATTGCTTGATGGTTATTCCAGATATAACCAAGTTTCTGTCCAGGGGGATTACCGAGACAAGACAGCGTTCACCACTCCATGGGGGACCTTTCATTACGTGAAAATGCCTTTCGGTTTGAAGAATGCGGGTGCCACATTTCAGCGTGCTATGGACTTGCCTTTTGCGAATGAAAAGGATGTCTTTTTGGTGGTGTATTTGGATGATTTGATGGTGTTTTCTAAATCTGATGAAGAGCACATGTACCATCTTAAAACTGTCTTCCTAAAGTGCAGAAAATATGGCTTGTCTCTAAATCCAAAGAAGAGATTGTTTTCCATGGAAGAAGGCAAACTACTCACACATATTATCTCCAAGGATGGCATTCGTGTTGACCCGGCACATGTGCAAGCAATTCAGCAAATCGATCTACCCTGGAATAAAAAGGAGATTCAATCATTCAATGGCAAGATGAACTTCCTCTGCCACTTTGTACCCAATCTCTCGGAGCATCTAAGAGAAATGACAAACATGCTTAAGAAGGACAGCCAAATGAAATGGACGGAAGAGGCGGTAAAATATTTCAATTTGGTCAAATTGGCTCTTTCCTCAGCACCAGTTCTAGTAAGCCCAGACTATACTCAGGATTTCATATTGTTTTCATTTGCTTTGGAGCATACTATGGTAGTGGTATTATTGCAGAAGAGAGATGATCATGAAAGACCCATTGCATTTTTCAGCAGAGCTCTAAGAGACGCAGCTTTAAAGTATAATATCATTGAAAAACAGGCTCTTGCACTTGTGAAGGCATTGAAAGATTTCCAGGTGTATATTCTACATTCTCACGTTCTAGCCTATGTTCCTAACGCTGTTGTAAAAGATGTTTTAGTGCAGGTCGATCCGGAAGGAAGAAGAGGCAAGTGGATTGCAACCTTGCTGGAATATGACGTAGAAATAAAGCCCACAAAACTGGTGAACGGATAGGGATTGGCGAAGCTAATAGCTGAATCAAACTTGCATGCCTTGGACATAAATCTGATCGCTGCTTTGTCCAATGAGAACGATGAAGAACCGCCTATTCAGATATCTGAAATGTTTGCTCTTTCTCCATGGTATTCTGATATCATATATGTGCTCAAAAATTTGTCACCTCCGCCCGGCCTGACTAGAAACAAAGCGAGAACACTCAAGTTGAAGGCTGCCAAGTTCTGCATTCTTAATTCAACACTATATTGGAAAGATCCTGGTGGCATTTTGTTAAATTGTTTGGTGGAAAAGGAAGCAAAGAAAGTCATGGAGGACTGCCACCAAGGAGACTGTGGAGGTCACCTCTTTTGGAGTTCAATAGCGAACAAAATTTTGAGAGCGAGGTACTATTGGCCGACATTGTTTGCTGATGTATATAAGATGGTTAAGCGTTGTCATAAGTGTCAAATTTTTGAAGGAAAGCGAAAGTTATAGCCTCTACCACTCTAGCCCATAGAGGTGAACGCCCCTTTTCAGCAATGGGGGTTGGATTTCATTGGTGAAATTCATCCCGCTTCTTCCGGACAGCATAGATGGATCCTCACGGCCACAACTACAAATGCGGTGATCATTTCATTCCTCGAAAATAACATCTTGTCTCGCTTTGGTTGTCCGAACAAGCTAATCACCGATAACGCATCAGCTTTCAAATCAAAACGGATGGTAGAATTTTTGTCATAAATATCACATTATTTTGGGTCATTCAACTACCTATCATCCGCAAGGCAATGGATTGGCGGAATCTTCAAACAAATCATTGGTCAACATAATCAAGAAGCTGCTGGAAATGAACAAGAAGAGCTGGCATAAGAGGTTGGTAAATGCACTTTGGCCAGATCGGGTCAGCCAGAAGAAGTCCATAGGTACGTCACCGTTTGAGCTGGTTTATGGAGTTGATATAGTATTTCCTTCCTCTCTCGCTGCGCCGGTTGTCAAAATTCTTCAGGAGGCTGGCAGTGAAGAAAATCCCATGCAGAGGAGGCTGAATCAAATGGTCCACTTGCAGTAGACCAGAGAAGAAGTTTTCAAGAACACATCCAAATTGCAGGAGAAAATAAAGAAAATTTATGATAGAAAGGCAAAGGTGGATAAATTTCAGGTGGATGATGTAGTACTGACGTGGGATGCAAGGAATGAGGAGAAAGACAAGCACGGTAAGTTTGAGAACCTCTCGAAAGGTCCTTTCAAGATCGGAGCATATCGGGGGTAGAATGTTTTTCTTCCTAAGGAAATAAACAGAGAGGATTGTCCAAGAGGGCCGATCAATGGTCGGCTGCTCAAGTGGTACCACTTCTAAGTTGTTAACGCTACTTCCACTGTCATTGTAAATACTATTTTATTTCAGTTTCGTTATAGTTGTTCAAACCAGTCTTTAAGTCATTTTAATGTCAAGTTTGAGTCAGTTTTTTGGTCATTTCGGTTTCATAAATGAGTCAGAGTCCTGTATTATTTATCAAAATGATGACTCCATAGCCCAATGGATGAAGGCACTGTCTAGCTCCTCCAGAGATCTATTGTTCTTGGCACCTCCAAGGAGCTACCATCCCCCATTGGAGCCAATGTTAGAGTCAGTCTGGTCAGTCCTCTGTCAGAGATCAAAACTCTTTACGCATTTCATGATTAGGTGTCCCGCTCCATTCTCCCAGTTGCATTCCTCTAGGGGCATGCCATAATCTGATGAAGAAGGTCATTTTAGTCATTCCCCCTCATATCTGGCTCCTGCTGGCTCAGGTCTTTTGTTAATCATCATCAAAGTCCGTGACAGTCAAGGTCTGGTCTTTTAGAGGACAAAGGTCATTTCGAGGTCTAGGTCTAGGAATTCATCAATTTGGTCTTTGAACATGTCCAGTAAAGCCATGCAGGCCAAAGTGACGCCCTTACACAGTTATGGTTCAGAGAGATTCATCATCATGTGGATAGACTCCAACTCTTCTTCAAAACTCTGTTTTGAAGAAAAGTCAAACAGTTTCATTTATGACAAAATTTTCAAAAAAGTTGTCAAGTGATTTTTCAGATGTAGTCATGGTTTCTGCGGCCAAATGTCTTGTCGTGCAATCCTCGCAAAGAGTGCCAAAAATTGCATCATTCGAGCTAAAATTTCAAAGGGAAAGTGAAAATCAGTGTGTTTAAAAGTCAATGAAAAAGTGCAAAACTCAAACATTAGAAAAATGGGTTTTTGAAGAGGAAACAATTAAACCCATCTCTTCCAAGGCTATATATATCAATTTTTGCCAAAAACAAATGCATTTTTCCATTACAGGTCTTGGAGAAGTATAGGAGAGGCGTGAGTGTGCATTGGTGAGCGATTGAGTGAGTTGGAGGTGACCTCGGAGAGCGTGCTGCATATAACCAGGAGCGCGGTGCACACAGAGGGCGCGACACACACGCAACCTACCCACAGTGTAAGTTTCTTGAGGGCACGGCGCATAACCAGAGTGTGGCACACTGGGCTTTGCGGGCGGTGCATATAGTCAGAGGAGAAAACGAGGAGCTGGAAGTGGCTTGGAGGTGGAAACAAGGGCGCGGCGCACACAAGCAGGGGCGCAATGCACACGCAACGCATGGCGCACACAGCACTCGCCCACTGTTCGAGCCCATAACGAGTGCAGCGCACACCCGGGGAACGGCGCAAAGACAGGGGCGCGGCGCATAGAGATAAAGCACCCAGAAAGTGCCAAAATTCCCTCAAATCTCTTGTGAAGCCCCTCTAATTGCAAGGTAGGCTCTTAAACTCACCTGTGCATCAAATTCGATAAAGATATGGTGGATTATTCCCGGTGATTGAATGAAAAAGCATTTCATAAAGCAAACATAAGAAGACACCAAAGAAAAACCATTTTCTAGGGTTGTGTAACAGTTTCATTGTTGCCAAGGCTTGATTTTTCCTAGCCTACCCCTGTTCCTTATTCCCCCATGTCATTTCTCCTATTATCACTACCCTAACACTACCAAAAATCATATTCCCCTTCCCCTCCTCCTATTGCTCAATTAAAACCCCAAAACCATACCCCATCAAAATACCCCAAACTCCTCCCATATCCCTAAACAAATTTCCCTTACAAGCCCCATCCGCATTTCATCACTCCCGTCCTAACAATCCCTGTTTCATTGTTCCCCTTGGTAACAGATATTTCAAAGGAAACCAACCTCCCGTCATCATTAAAGGGGCTACCTTATCACAGTCCACTTTGCAGTCATGTCATCATAGCACTCGTCTGATTATGAGAGGGAGACACAGAGTGACTCATCCTCAGAAGAGCAGGCTCCCATGAGACACCACAAGAGTGGAAAACATGTCAGGGATGAACCCACTACCCTCACCGAGTTACAAGCATGCCCTCTTGCCATGACATGCTTCCAGCACCTATCATGTTTCAAATTTTGTCAAAGGGTGAAAAATGTCAGAGTTCATCATGATTTGGCCCATTTATTTGTGCTTCATCTACATGGAGGTCAGTCTACCTTGGCTGGGGTCACTTTCACATTGACACCCGAAGCTATATCAGTGGCAACAGGTATACCAAATGTTGGGGAGTAGTGGCATAAGAAGAAGAAGGTGGAAAGGCAACACTATGAGCCTTACATCAAAACCAGATTCTTGAATGAGCTCACAAGAGTATTTCCCTTCAGATACTTGAAGAATGAGTATGCTCCTCTCATGAGATTGATCATGAAATACTTCAGTTGTGAGGGGAGGTTCTCTCGACTATATGCCTATCACATCCGCTTGCTCATGCACTTTACCAGGGTGAGGATGATGAAGCTCCCATTTTTCATATACATGAATATAGAGAGGATGAACACCTTCATGCTGCATAAGACCCCTCAGCAGCAGCTTAACAGTTTGTATCACTTCGCTCTTATCCGGATTTTGGTAGATCATCAGTTGGTTTTGCAGGGCATTGCTTGGGAGGACTTCATCTCCCGTGACATCTTCAGCACACCACAGGTACTATCAGAGCCCGAGCAGGAGTTGGGTGGTCCTTCTTATCAGCATGAGCACCATGAGACCACGATCATGCCATTTTTGGTGACATATCAGAAAGGCAGTAGGAACTTATTTGCAGCAGCAAAGCGAGTGTTATCTCCACCCAGGGTGGAAGGGGCCTCGCTTCCGGCATCGACTGCACAGGTATTGCACAAGGGCAAGAATCCCATTCATGATGAGGGGCCATCAGGTGTACAGGAGACCGATGGCATCCTCATTCAGGATGAAGAGACAAAGGCAGAAAATGCCAAACTCAGGATGACCATTCAGGAGTAGGACACGGAGATCAAAGACTTGATACTCAATTTTGAGAGAGCTAGATGGGTCATCAAGTGTCTGGAGTAGAGAAACAAACAGTTGGAGGGCCAACAGACGATCATGGAGCTGCAAAGCATCCATGAAAATCGACAAGCTACCCAGCAAAGCAGGATCGAGCTCACTATGTTGGAGCAAGAGATCAACAACGACCGTGAGTCTTGGTTAGATCGGGTCAATCTACACTTGGAGAAGCTGCTGGAGAAGGAAAAAAAAGACAAGATCAAATTGAGGAGGATGGCTTGTCATTACAAGGCACGTAACATGAGTGCAAAGGCCCGAATAAGGAGCTTGAAGGCTAAATTGAGAAAAGCAACAAAAGAAGCAAAAGAGGTGAAAGAGCAAGATCGACTTCGAATGTTAGCTGAAGCTTCCTTGGCACAACATAGTACTTCATAGAGGACTTCAAGCCCAAATTTCAAGGAATTTGGGGAAATTTTGGTCACATGACAAATTTTTGGCACAAACATAGGTTTTTTCTCTATACGCGTCGCGCCACCGGCGCGACGCGTAAGATTGGGAGCTCCAAATGAGAAATGGTTTGCATTTTTGGATTCAACATGCAAAATCACGACTACTAGTACATGGAGCAAGAAATTTGGAGAAGGTCTTGGCCACCAAAAGGGCAAAAAACTCTCAAAAATGGCCTCACTGCCCCTATTTTGACACACAAGAAGCAATCTTGGGAGAATGAAGCTTTGGAGGGGCAAATGAGCTACAAATTCAAAAATTCCACTTGGGTTGGAAAGTAGATAGGACAGGCTTTCCAATGAGCACCCTTGGGCACATTTTCGACTCCAGAAAGTTCCTCAAAACTGGCCTCAAAGTGGCACATAGCATACCGAAAGGGGTGCGGCGCATATAGGAAAAAAGGCCCAGAATGCCTCTGTTTCGCGAAATTTCACTTCCCGAATTTTTGTAAGTGGGTCCCCTCATATGCACTTTATTTTTTCGGCACCTAAGGTGGTTTTATAAGTATTTTCACTCCAGATGGTCAGTTATTCAAGTGACAAAGGAAGGCAAAGGGCCACCCAAGCCATTTGTCATGTTTGTGGCGCTGCACCTGTAGCTGTTGTTTGGCTCTCCACCTTCATTTTGTAATGATTCGGGTAACTTCCCAACCCTTGGGTGTTCTATCTCTTCATGGCACATTCTATATATTGTATGCAAACTATTTGCAAAGGGTTGGTTAGCTTGTAACTTCTGGGAGACTGTGGGAAAGAAACTCTGTTTCTGCATTGTATATTTTTTACAGAGGATTAATGAAAGGCAATGGCTCTATTTCATGAGATTCGTGTGGTTGTGAGTGTAGCAAATGTTCCTCTTATGTTTCATAGGTATCTTGTTATGTTTCATAGCTCATTTCATATTCATTTCCATTGAAATTTTCTAAGTTAGCTAAGCTAGAATTCAATTTTATTGCTCTGCCTGTGGGAAAATTTCATGTTCAGTGTTCATTCTTCTGTTGAAAAGGATTCATGTTGTCCATTCCCTTTTCACCCTCTTAATCAATCTCTCCATTCCGCACTATCTTAAAAAAAAATTGCTAGGCTTTCTGCCTACCTTGCCTCACGAAATAATCCGTGCCTTATGTTGAGTTCTCTGTTCATTGAGGTCCATTGGTCCTATATCATCCCAGAAACACAGTCATTCATGAAAATCACTCCTTGTATTCATAGTCACTTACTAGCCTAAGATAAATAGTTCATTGTAAGTCATCTCAGGCCTTTTCATTCATTTATTCACTGAGTGTGACTCGAAGAGAGCCCTCTCCTACTCTGGTAGGGCTAGCTACCAGACTGAGCGTGGTTTGTGGTTACCCTGAATTTTTCCTTCTTTCAGCCTAAGGCGAATTTAGGTGCTAACATCCTCTACCTTTCCAACACTGTTATCATGCAATCGAGTCTAATTTCCATGCCTTGGGCAGTCGAATCTGACTTGAGTGCTTCCGTTAGTGTGACTGCTTTCGGTGCCTTGGCTCTCATCGGTGGGGACAAATGCCTTTGTAATTGGATGAATATTTATTCATAGATGTTTCCATATGCCTAGCTTTTGAATCATGGTTTCCTGCAGCATCAAACAAATAATGCACCAAGATTTGTAGTCACAGGAGAGTTGTGGGGGGGTTCTTGCACGGGGATTCTTGCAGGAGAATTGCTGTAGAGATTAATTGGAAATAGAGTGAATAAAACAGAGAATATAGGAAAGCAATGTTGGGATTTTCCTCAATCTTGCCCCACTTGTTAACAACAAGTCTCATTGAACCCCTAAACATATCAATCTTCACATTATGAAATATAATTGTAGTTCACTACTTGATGATATCAACTTGATCATTTCTTGTAATGAATAAAATCACCCCAGTTTCATCTCCTCCAAGGCACTCATATCAACTTGATCGTTTCTTGTAGTGAAGAAAATCACCCCAGTTTCATCTCCTACAAGTGACTCTACGATATGCATCTGACGGATAAAGCATGAGGTGTTTTCAACACATTCACAATAGTTTCATCTCCTACTAGGCAGTCTGCAATACCCATTTGACAGATCAGAGCATCATGCCCACTCAACACTTTCACAACCAAATTGTGCCCAGATGATCTGATCAAATGCAGTGATGGTGAAGGGCTTTCCGGATTGTCAATTAGCAACGACTCTCCTTTAGAAATTGATTAAATTAAGTAATGTAATACATACTCACAGTTTACAACACTATGGTTCCTGTAGGTTGACTCCTTCCCAGACGTGAACACTTGAATCACTGGTCAATGCTAAATATTTTTTTAATCGTCCTTTACCAGTCATGCAACAGTGTGCAGTAGGGAAGTCGTACGAACGAATCCGTAGAGAGCATGCCACCATGCTTGGAATTTGACGGGAGGACATTTTAACCATATTTGGCATTTAAAAATTTTGCATGACTCTCATCGTTGATGTGTTTTGAATTTTACAGAACGTATTTTGGAATGTTTATTATTTTTGGAAAACGTTGTTAATACTTTTTTTTTTGATAAGTAAGAGAAGAACCTTCTATTAATCTAACCAAAGTTACATAGTTTACAAAGTATCCCAGTCAGCAGGGACGGCAGAAAACCAAGGACCGAGGCCCACAAAAGCCCTATAGGCATCCCACCATGGGTCCACAAAGGGACCCACAGTGGACCACTCTACACCCAAAAAACAGACCCAACAACAACTATAGATTGAGTCCACTATACAAATTCAGGTTTGGAACACTCAAGCAGCAAGCACGAACCAATCCCCATCATTGATTACACAACCCCAATCCAACGGCTATCGTGGATATCACACAAACGGGAAGTGCAATGGTTAACCGTCTGATAAAGGCGGTTTTCTCTCACCTCTCGTTGAACGTGTCACACAATGAGTGGAATCGGAGGCACATTACAAAAAACCAGATACCATGCCTGTCCCACCCGATATACCATCTATTGTTCTCACTCCCTTTATTATTCCTTGAGGATTGATGGACCATAGTCCCAAATTGAGTATAATATTCTCCTCGTGAGGCAGTGGAGGATCCTTGGGAATTGACCTCAAAGGCTTTTAACTGTGTCTTTAAGCTGTTTTAGAATTTGATTAATTATGTGTTAGGGATCGCTAGCTTTATCTTTGAAGATTTGCCTATTGCGCTCTTTCCAAACATTCCAAATGACAAAGCCTAGTACTAGCATCCAAGCTATGTTGATGATCTCATTCTCTAAGAAGTTTTTCCTCTAGTTTTTCAATGTGTTGGATATGCTGAGACTGTCCCTATCGGTTTGTCTTAAGATTGAGGCCACCCAGTTCCACACCTTAGCAGAGAAAGGGCAGAGGTTAAGAAGGTGTTCAATTGTTTCCTCATGTGAGCCACAGAGATGACATTTGGAAGGGCCAATGAAAACTTTCTTAAGTAGGTTTTCCCAAGTTAGGATCTTTCTTTGATGCACAAGCTAGATGAATAACTTTATTTTCGTCCAGTGAGGAGTCTACCAAAGCTCCTTCCAGACTTGTTCTGTATTCACAAAGTTAAAACTTGTGATTGCCTGTTTTGCTTCTTTGAGGTTAAAGTTACCTTCATTGTTCTTCCCCCATCTTAGTTGGTCAGGTGAGGAGGAAACTAGAATCCGCCTATGCTCTAAGTTCAGGGTAAGAGCATCTACCTTGGCCTTCAAAGGACTCTCATCATTCTAACCTAGGTCCTTCCATTTTCTCCATTTTACATTATTACTTCCCTGGTCCCAAAAATCTTTTAGAAATAATAGACCTTTGCTCTTTGTGTCTCTCTTAAGGGCTGCTAGGTTATTCCTATTCATGGATGGGTTCCTGTTGCTAGTTGTCCTTCCAAAATTGAGCATGGTCCCCTGCTCAGATTTCCCAGAAACAGTGTTGTTGAAAAATGCTTTTATTCTCCCAAGAAAGTTTCCAAATGTGTGAGCCCCTAATCTGTTCTCACATTCTAATATGATCCTTCTCCTACCAATCCTTGGCATACTTTTGTTTCCAAAGTTTTTCCCAAGGGGAATTCGGCTCCTTGATCCATCTCCACCAGAGCTTAGCTCCCGAAACTTTGCTAAGAGTTTCCGAGTCATGCGGCCCCAAGCCACCATGGCTTTTGGGCTTGCAAATCTTGTCCTAGGCCACTAAATCCCACTTTTTTTTCTCCTCCCCTTTTCCCCATAGAATGTCCCTTTGTATTCTCCTTATCTATTGCTTAATACCTTGAGGAGCAGGGAGAGATGCAAACATTAAAATTGAAATGGCCTGTAGGATCGCTTGTGTGAGCACAAGTTGCCCTGCTAAGTTTAAGGATCTGCATGTCCATTTTCTGATCTTGTCCTGAAGTTTATTTAAAATTGATTGCCATATTTTATTACTTAGAGGTTTGTCAATAAGAGGAATGCCAAGATATTTGGATGGTAACTATTCCCTTTGAAAACCAAGAATCATGGTACTGTTTCTTTGTACAACAATACTGTTATTAAAGAAAACAACTTTGGAGTTATTGAGGCTTACCTCTATTCCTGCTACCATAGCAAAGTCGTTTAGGATGTTTTTGATTGCTCTTGCTTCCCTAACTGTGGGTATGCCCTGCAACATAGTATCATCCATAGATCATTGATGAGTGTTAGCCTCTCCATCGAGGGTGAGCTTGATACCCTGAATTCAACCTTCAACATTTTCCATTTTGATTGCCCTACCTAGCCCTTCCATCATGAGGACGAAGAGGAAAGGTGAGAGTGGATCTCCTTGTCTAAGCCCTCTCGAAGGTGTGAAGGGAATTGAAGGAGCTCCATTAAGTAGAATGGAGAAGCTGGTTGTGGTAACTAGTGCCATAACCCATCTAATCCAGTTTTGGTCAAAGCCATAGGCTTTTAGAATATCTCTGATATAAGACCAGCTGAGTTTGTCATAGGCTTTCGCAAGGTCCAACTGAATGATCATGCCTTCTTACTTGTTGCATTTAAGACAGTGTACCACCTCATGTGCTTGGATGATGTCTTTGAGAATTTGTCTTCCTTCCACATAGCCTATTTGCTCTTCCGAGATGAGGGAAGGTAGCAGGGGCTTGAGTCTATTAGCTATTACTTTGGAGATGATTTTATACACCACATTGCATAACACTATGGGTCAAAGTCCGTCCAAAGTCATAGCATTTTCCTTTTTGGGGATTAAAGCTATGAAGGAAGTGTTCAGTGCTTTCAGAACCTTTTTGGATTTTCTCGAGTCTTTCACAACCTCAAGGATGTCCTGCTTGAATGTATCCTAGTAGGCTTTGAAGAAGTCTACATTGAATCCATTTGGGCCTAGTGCTTTTCCACTTTGCATTTCTTTAATAACCTCACTGACCTCCTCTTCCAAGACCTCTCTGTTAAGATTGTGGTTTTCCTATCTGGTGACCAACTTGGGAATATACTAGGTGAATTGATCAATGAACCTAGATCTATCCTCCAGTAGCTCCTTTGCAATATTGGAGAAGTGTTGAACTAGACTCAATTCCATGTCCATGTGAGAGACAAGCTCAATACCTTGAGAATCCTTAATCTTTGTGATCCTATTGTGTGCCCTATGTGCCATTGTAGATTTTTGGAAGAACTTTGTGTTTCTTTCTACCTCTTTGATCCATTGAATCCTAGATTTCTGTCTCCAGAAAATTTCCTCTTGTAGACAACTATCCTCCCAATCTTCCTACATAGAGTTAGTTAGTTTTTGCCTCTCTTCATTGAAGCCTTTGTGATATTGATCGGACTGATTTCCTGTAGTTTCTGCTCAATTTCTATTTTGGCCTTGAGGATATCACCAAATTCCTTTTTGTTCCAAGCTTTAAGTTTGGATTTAATATGTTTGAGTCTCTGCTGGAGCATGAACATTTTGGTACCCTGAATATTTAACTCCTCTTTCCACTATTTGTCAATGTTATTGATGAATTTGGGGTGAGAGAGCCAGGAATTTTCGAATATGAAGGGCCTGTTCTCGGAGTTCCCATAAAGGTAGCTTCTAGCTATACTAGCCAGTGATCCGAACCTCCAAAGGGCATAAAGGAAGCGGTGATGGCTGGTCCTGTGAGGAGGAGATCCTCATAAATAATAAATATGTCAGGTTTGGAAGCCACTTGAGAAGCCCCTCCCCTTTTATTGTTCCAAGTGAAGGTTCCATTTATAGTCTCAATGTCCACTAGTCCCATGTTCCTAATGAAATCTTGAAAGGCTTCAGAGGCTCTGCCTAGTTGTCTAGTGCCTCTTTTTTTTTCTGAAAGAGATCTTATCATATTGAAATCACCTGCAACTATCCAAGGCATATTGGGATGTCTTGCTCTTAGGCCTTCCAGGGAGGTAAGAAGCTTGAGTTTAGTTGCTTGCTTTTGAGGTCCATAAACATTTGTTATCATGTAAGTCTCCTTATCACCTAAAGGACTACACACCAAAGATAGATATTTCCTGGATGCTTCAGCCTCCAGGATTCCAAATTTTTGTGGATCCGACATCGTTAGAATCCCCCCTGCCGAGTTATTTGCCTTAACCTCTAAGTACTCATACTTGATTAACCATTTATTATGAATTTCTCTTATTTTATCCATTGAACATTTAGTCTCCTGAATAAATACCATGTCTGGTTTTTCTTCTTTTATTCTATTACTCAGATTCCTTTGTTTCCTTCTACTACCTATACCTCTAATGTTCCATGTTGTAAGCCTCACTAAGAAAGGTTAGTAAATGAAAAGCTGGTAAGACCTTTCATCTTATCTGAGTTAATCAATAGTTTTCCACATTCGTTTAGCAGTTCATTCTGTCTTTTCCTTCCCCTTTTCCATCTTGAGTTCTTTGGAGATTGTGCCTGTGAGTTCTCCATCATTTTGACCCCACTTTTCTCCTAGCTTTTGTGGTTCTCTTGACACCAGTTCCCTTCAATTGTGCCCTCCATAGAAAGAGCTGTTGAAATCGATCATAGTCTTCTTTTGGCAAGGAGTCCACTCCTTTGTTCTTGCCTTATTCCATAAATAGTTCTAGATCCAGATTTTCCCTATCTAGAATCTCCTGTAGTTCATGGTCCTTCGTTCCTGCCTCACTTGGAGTCATCTCATAGTCCTTACTAATCTCCATGCAACTTGGTAGATCCTCCTTCTGTTGGTTGTTTACTATGATATCCTCCATTTCAGCTTCTGTTTCCTGCTCCTTAAATGTGTTCTCCCTGTCCTGGACTGTCTCCATGTTCTCCTCTAATTCCTCTAGGATTTTGAAACCATTGTGTCTTGTATTTCTATCTTCACTGTTTTTCTTGTGTGGACATTTACCCCCTTTCCCTTTGGCCCCAACCTTGGTAAAACCCTCGTGATCTCTATCCAAAGAGGTTTTCCCATTTCCTTCCATATTGTTTGTTGGGCAGTCTCTGAATAGATGGTCATGTTCATGACATTTGCAACACTTGAAAGGTATGTGCTCATAGTCCACCGTTTGAACCTAATCTTCATCATATACCTCTAAAATTACTGCTTCCAGAAAGGCTCCAGATAAATCCATTTCCATACATATTCAGGCAAAGGAGGTATATTTTCCTTTGAGAGTTGCCTCTGATATCTTCAGAAAATGCCCCAGCTTGTTGCCTATGGTTTTCAAAGATTCTGGTAGCGAGTAATCTAGAGGTAGTGAGTATAGTCTAATCCAAACCGATACAAATGTAAATGTTTCACATTCCAGGACAAAGTTCATCATCAATGGCCACATGTAGAGTCCTGTTGCAGCATAGAAAAAGGCCCCCCTTCAAACACTTTATCTTTGTCCTCTAAGTTCGCGAACACCACTGTGAAAAAGCCCTTAGAACGCAGATGTAAATGTATTTCTCCTTTTGGCTTCCAATGGCTCCTAATCCAGATGTGTAATGCCCTCTCTGTTGGCCATAACCCCATGAACTTGCAGATGATCGCATGTTCTCTCATATGGTCCCTGTGCACTTGAATCGCTGGATCACTCAATATGACCCAGGGAATGATGCTCAATTTGTGTTTACAGAATCTTGTAGTTCTTGCGGAAATCATTTTTCTGTTGCCGCCTCCCTTCACCTTTTCTTTTCTTGTTTCCTGTTGATTCCCTTCCTGATCTTGGGATTCGTTTCTTCCAATTGTCTCCTTGCCTCTTGCTTCTAAAATTTTTTCTGGCGGTTTTTTGAAATGCTTCTCTCCTGCTTCCTTGCCTCCCTCTGTGAATACCTGACTCTAGGAGGGAGCGGTGCTCCCCTCTGGGCGTCCCACCATGGAACCCTAATGTAAAACCCTAGCATCAACTTCGATCCTCGTTCAAGTTGCAAACCAAAAACCAAGCCTCACTAAATCTGCCTCCTTGCGTTAAAAACATTGTTAATACTTAGTCTATATATGTGTTCCATTTAAGCTAAGCTAAGGCCTTTCACAATGCCATTAGCATAGAAAATTGATAGGATTCATCAAATTGTGTTCCATTTAAGCTAAGCTAAGGCCGGTCATAGTGTCATTAACATAGAAACTTGACAAGATTCATCAAATTTGAGCTGTGTTGGATGTTTTTTCCTTCCCTCCAAAAAGTATACCGCAAGATCAAATATGTATATGACATCATTATATATACTCCTTGATTGATGGTTCAATTATAATAGCTATCCATTATTCCTTTATTGTGTGCAGACTTATTTACTTCTCTTCTATTTTGGGTCAGAGTTGCTTTTAATTTAAAATCAACCATTTATTTTTCTGATTTTAAAGTTTAAAATTATAAAAAGATTGTTAAACTAAGCTACATTCAATTCCATGTCATGAAAGACAAAATATAATATGTTTTTAACCTAATTTACAATCAAACACTTTTTAATCATAAGACTCAGTCTCCAAAAGTCAGTCTCCCAAAGACAATCCATTGACTCATTCAAAGGAGGAGGTACAGTATGATACTCTCTCTTTCTTTTTTGAAGGGCATAAATATTAAATATTGATTGAAAAAGTAGAGCAGCCATCATTGTTGACGAGAATGGAAAGTCATAACGCGTCGTATCATTTCAAAACTAGTTTCATTTGTGGCCACTAACATTAAGCTGGTTTACTGGATTTCGGGATGAAGTCCTGACTGTTGGATACGTAAATATCTCACCGACTTCAACACCGCCACACTGCTTTCAATGGGTCCACGAAGTCACCGCCTCAACGCATCAAAGTTTGAAGGCCAACACCGTCTGGCCTCATCAATACTCGAAAAGGAAAAACTAATAATGGATTCAGATTTTGTATAGATATAGATGCTCAGGCAGACTTGGATATCCCATTCTCTGTTTGAGATTTCTTTGTTTAATTTAACAGTCTCAGTTACGTTTTGGTCTGTATTGGTTTTCACTGACTACGTCTTCTTATTTTAACCTGAATTTGTTGCTTGGTTATTTTATATATTTTATATTTATATATTTAATTTTTTAAATATAAGAATTTAAAACATTATAATTATTATATTAAATATTTATATATATTAATTGTATTAAAATTAATTGATATAGTTTTTGTTTGTATATTTTGCTGAGAAACTATTACGAAAGTTATTAAATATATAATTTATTATTAGTCAAACCAATTCCTTAACATGATTCGATTTTTTCCAAAAAAAAAAAAACTGTATCAACAAAATATCTTACCCCAGTACACCCATTATCCACAACCTCTTAACATGATCAATTTTTAAAAAAAAAAAAAACGTACACAAAATATCCTTACGAATACACCCATTACCATTAGTAACAAAATTAATTAATTAAAAATCATATATAAGATATATTATTTATATATAAAATTAAAATTTAAAATCATATAATAAACTAATATAAATAATATACCATAAAAATTTACATTTATAAACCTAGAAACTTTCCTACTATTAAGATTAGACTCATATTCATCACCAATAAATCAAGTCTTTGATTCTCCTTTGCATGTTAACTTTATGGGATAACGATTCATAACAAACTCACAACTCGGTGAAACTGTCAGATTTGAAATTTGAAAAGCTGGAACCATGAATTGAACGAATATTTTGAGTATGATAAAGAGTTCTTTATAAAATATTTAAAAGGGAAAAAAATAGTTTCGCATAATGGTTATCATGGTGATATCTAATATCTATATTTTTATATAATTTTATTTATTTTATATTTTTTTTTTAAATAATGTTAATTTAATTTATATATCAGTCTTTTTTTTTTATTATATTATTATAATTTTTTTTTAAATTTTAATGGCTTATAATACAATGGGTTCAATAGATCACAAATATCATATATTTAAAACCATTACAATTAATCTAACAAGCTTAATTGTTCTACCAAGTTAAGTTTACTTCAATGTCACCAAGTGAGCCTTTTATTTACTTAACTCTCGCACATTATAATGAATAATCTCTATGACTTTTAAAGTCTTTAATTAAATATAATAATATGGACTCAATATCCCTTGTCACTAATACTAGGTGTCCAAAAACACTTTTATTAACTTGCAGTTTTAGCTTTATTATGAAGTCAAGTCTATCTAACAATCCCTCTTTAAACTTGACTAGGAAATATTTTTAGATTATATCCAAAACTGTTAGGGTCCAACCCTAACCGCTTTATTTATGTAATAAACCCAGTAGGGTCGAGCCATAGTCATAGTTAGTTAAAGAGTCAATAAAGCCCATATTAATAATTGTAAGTGGTTGATCCGCATTTAAGAAAGGGACCACAATTAGTTGCAAACGGACCATAATTAAAAAATAAAGTGGTTAGCCCATGCTATGCAAAGGACCACTAGTCGTTAGGTTGTTGGAGGTCATTTAGCTATAAATAGTCGTAGTTAGAAGGGAAAGATAATTGAGTCGTATTTTGTAATCGAGCTCTGCTCTACTGGAGGTTGCCCCCTCAAAGAGGCAAGTGAACATTGCATTTATCTTTGAATAATAAAATACATGTTGTTTTTCTCATTTTATTATGTGTTCTGGGTTGTATCTCTTCACATATTTAGTATTCTAGAATTTCTTGCAAGTCAAGAACATAACAAGTGGTATTAGAGCACTCTCCAGCCGGTTGTACCTCCAATTTTTGCAGAATTTTTTCTAGGCTAGAGACGTGTTCCAGCATCTTTAAACCATGGGATCTGTCGTTGAGTGCATAAATATGCAGATTTGGGGAGGCATGCATGCATGAAATACAAGAGGTGGTCACGCTTGTTGGACTCCCTTGTAACCCCTGTGGGTACCCCTTTGAGTAGTAGCGCATTAGATAGAACCACGGATGGACTGCACTTCCACGTATCCTTTGGGTATATCAGAATCCCCTAGGATCCCTTGAAACCTCGCCTTAGATAAGTTGTCGTTCATCTTTCTGCTACAGTACATTGAGAACAACACTTGGGGAGATTACTAGCGTATACGATAAGGTAGTTGGGTAGTACAGCTAAGGGTATGGCTGATCCTCCTTAGTTAGTGCCCTGAAATATTGGACTGAGTACTATTGTTGGACCCTTATGTATATTGCAATCTGTAGAACCTGACACTCCTTTGTGACCAAGTTCCATCGGCTCTTTGAAGATCGCCCATTATCTTATCTTTTAGATCAAATCTAGCAATTGGGGGTTTTGTCACCACTGCACCAATCAAATCCACTAGTTGGGGTTCTACCGCCGCAGTACAATTTAGATCTAGCAGTTGGGGTTATGTCGCCATCACACTAATTAGATCCACCTATTGGGGTTTTGCCGCTGCAGTACAACTCACATTCAGCAATTGTGGTTTCATAGGCAGATCTGACTGTTTACGCAGTGAGGCTTGTTGCTGCTATAGTCTGGGCCTGATTTTTGTAGGAAATTCGGTAGGATTAAGTTTTCTAGAATTTAGCCATTGCAGTATTGATCCATAGGGAGTAAAACTCTGTTCAAAGGATTACAAGAGACTTAGCCCATAAGATTCATGACAACGAGTTAATCGTAGTGGTACCATTCACTAGTCAACCTCAATATTTAGGTGCTCTCAATTTTTTTCAGAGTAGCTTCAAGTGACTGAGATCTATGTATGGTAGAAACCAGAGCTCAAGTCATGGCCAATGAGAATATCGAGCACCTTGAAACAAAGTTGGATTCATTGAAGGAACAAATAGACAACATTTCAAAATCGCTTGAACAATTCACCGAGAGCATGACTAGGTATGATCAAGCAGTGCATACTATTGATCAACACCTCAAAGGAGAATCTAGCCATCATATTCACTTCCATGGAAATCACCAACATTCCCACCCTCGGCCACCCAAGATGGACATGTATAAATTCATGGCTCTAATTCGGTAGTACGGGTAGCACAAATGGAAAAGTATTTCACCCTGAATGATATTTGTGATGACCAAAGAAAGATGGAAATTGTGGTACTTGCATCTGAAATGTTATCCCACGGACATAACTTGTCACGTGTTCCCAAAATCCCTTTGTGACTGCTTTGATAGAGAATATAATTTTTTGGTCCATCTCACTAAGCTTTGACATATAGGCAGAGTAAAAGACTACCTTTCAGCCTTTGAGACATTGACTTTCAGAATGGAAGGTCTAGGAGATGAATTCTACTTGGAGTGTTTCATCAGTAGTCTGAAAGAAGCTATCCAAAAACATGTCCGGATGCACCACCCACCTACATGGATAAATGCTTGCAAAAAGGTTGTCGAGGTAGAACTTGCCTTAGCTGCCCAGTCTACTCATCCAAATTTCATAGCCAAGGGGTGTTCCACCCAGGCTCAGGGCCCTACCCAAACACTTAAGGTTTAAAAGGTGTCTCCAACAGAAATGGCTAAATGTAGAAAACAAGGATTGTGCTACTACTGTGATGCCAAATACTCCCTGGGGCATAAATGTAAGGAACCAAAATTCTTTCAAATTGATGTTACTAATCACAACTCATCTGAGGAAGCCCCATCGGTTGGCAGGGCAAAGGAGGAAGTTGAGGAGACCCAGCAAGACAATGATATCACAGCTATGCCAGATGAAACCGCTATCTCACTACATGCTTTGGTAGGCATTTCTACGCCTCAAACTCTCAAAATCATAGGCTTTCTTAAACATCAGTCTGTAGTGGTATTGATTGATAACCACAACACTCATAACTTTATCCATAAGCGAGTCACCAAAGATATTCAATATTTTGTAAGGGAGTCTCTAATGTCTAAGTCCTTATTGTTGATGGGGGGACAATGAAATGTGAGGGTCGTTGCAAAAATATTAAACTTCATATGGGAGACTACCACCTAAAGACCCACATGTTTGCAATTAACATGGGTGGTTGTGACATTGTCTTGGGTGTTGAATGGCTTCGCACACTAGGCCCAATCATAATGTATTTCTAGGTGTTATATATGATCTATAAGCAAAATGACCACATTCATTCACTACATTGACTCTAGGCAAGTGCTCCTTCTATCATCAACTCGCATCGAATGGAAAAGATGTTAAAAAAGGGCCATCATGGAGTCATCACCCAGTTTAATGCCATCTAGGCCATAGAATCCACTACTCTTCATATTCATCCTGAGATGAAATAGGTCTTAGACCGCCACCAATAGGTATTTGAAAAACCTAAAGAGCTTCCACCCTCTAGAGGTGAACATGATCATATCATCCCTTTGGTCCCGGGGACCGAACCTTCTAATGTTATATACCTAGGGGGGATAATATGGGGTACAAAGGGAGGTACCCAAGATAATAATGTAATAATGGGATGGGCCATAGTAATAAATAAGGTGTTTAACCCATATCATGTAAGGGACCACAAGTAGTTAGTAATAATGTAATGGGCCCATGGTATTAGTTCGATAGTATGAGGGAACCATGGTAATGATCCATGGTATTGTATGTATGAGGCCTATATAGAGACTAGAGACTCTACATGGACTGATGTCAAGGAATATTGTCAAGGAATATGGTCTGAACAGGCATATGGCTTGTGGAGTGTTCTCCTTCCATAAGGAGTGAATGTATCGTGTTGCCCTACCTTAAGGGTTTGATCAATAAAGTGAATCATTTCTATCTATTTCTCTCTTATTGTTTCTGGGTATATTTTCATTATTTTATAATTTTGGCTCAGATCTATAACAAGTGGTATCATAGCTATAACAAGTAGTATTAGAGCTATAACAAGTGGTATCAGAGCACTTGGGCAAAAAAGTGGAAACTTTTTTTTTTTTTTTTTTTGCAGGATTTCAGGGACGGCGAGTTTGCAGATCAGATCTGTACATTTTTGTGCAAGATCTGAAAAATCTAATGGCCGATCTGGATTCTGTAAAAAAATACCCGACTTTAAAAAATAAATCGGTCGAATCGGAGTCCGGAAGAAGGAGATATCGTTGATCTAAACATCAGTGGGGTTGCAGACAATTTTTCAAGGCAGCGAGTTTGCAGCGCAGATCTAGACGTCCTAGTGCTAGATCTGCAAAATCTAATTCTAGATCTGGATTTTGTGAAAAAATACTCAATTTAAAAAAAAATATTAGTCAAATCGGAGTCCAAATGAGGGAGATATCGCTAATTTAAAATCAGTTATTTTTTGCAGAAATTTTGGCGACCGCGGGAGAGTTGCAGCACAGATCTAAAGTGCCAATGCTTGGATCAAGATTTCTATCACATGGGCAGATGCAGAATGATTTTTCCATTTCCAAAAACAGGTCATAATAGGAATTCTGAGCAATACTGACGCCATTCCAATTTTCGCCCATTTTTTTTGTGATGGCGAGCCTAGATCAGAAATTGAAGGACTTGTATAAATTTGATGGCTCTCATCTAGCCAAATTTCTAGCACAAATGGAGAAATATTTCAACTTGGATTGTGTCTATGATGATGACACTCAGCTTATGATGGGGAGCATGTACTTGGACAATGAAAGACGACAATGGTGGCAAGGGAATCAACGTGGCTATGTAAGGTTCTTGACTTGGGACGCCTTCAAAAAAGCTCTTATGAACCACTTTGACTGTAAAATTATTGTGGATAAGCTCACACAGACAGACACATAGCCTAACAAAGATTTTATTGTTACAGGAAAGAAGGAAACCAAGGAACCTAAAGGGTTATTTTCTGCTGGTATCTCCTTATTACAGGTTCATGGATTGATTCAAAAAGAGAAGATCATTGTTTCTATAAATCCTAGTTG
>APFE030125219.1:39036-99072 GCA_000404065.3 Pinus taeda | reverse complement strand
TACGTACGAATGTATGTATGTATGTATGTATGTATGGAATTTAAAGATGATAATGATAATAACCTCCTCCATAAGCCTATGTTGCATCCTACCCTCCAACTAAAAATAACTAATTTTATTGTAATCAGTACATTTGTCAGGCTCAAGTGAGCCTCCAAGTGGGAATTTCCAATTAAGCTCTACTATAGAGTCAGATGGTGCAATCTCACTCACAACAGTAGGACATGGTGGCTCCTCATATGATGATGCCACCAAGCTACCATGATGCACTATATGTGAGTCAATGTGTCTAGCGTCATTTTATTCACAATAATGTTATCCACATCTAGAAGATGTTTGGCATGGGGGTTAGGCCTTTGTCAACGTGGACGAGGACCTGATGTTCAGTTGTGCCTAGTAGTTTGTCTATCTTGCATAGATCCATGACCCACCTCGTTATTATAGACATATTTGGGCATTGCAACCCTGATCACATATGTCGATAAACCAAGGGCTTCTAAACCCCTAAAAGTGTTGTTTCATACCCTAAAGAATCAAGGTCAACTGATTACATCATTTCCCAGAAGTTCTCCCTGAAAAATTTCTCAGAACTGATCAAAACTGGACCATACAGACTGCTCCATGCTGAGGGTGTGATGCATCTCACCTGCTACACACAGAGGGTGTGATGCATACTGAAATGCCCTTCTGTAGGGTGCAATGAGCAAGACCAGACAAATGGCATAGGCAATTTGCTAGGTGGAAGCCTAGAGAATCTTCTAGAAACTGCTCATATGACACTTGCCTCTCTGAATTCACCCAGGGATGAGTAAGAGATCATGTGATCTCCAAGTGGAACCAAGATCTATCAGTGAAATGAAACTAATCAAAATCCCAAAAGCTAACTCACCCCCCTGCAAATATCTATATATGGATCCCCCATCCTAGAGATCCAAAGGATGGAATTTTGTACTTTGTAAGGAAGTGTTGTTGGTTTCTCTATGAAGCATTTTATTGTTGGGTGATATAGCTTTTCGTGAGGTGAAGAGGGCTTTAATGATGGGAGGATGGAATTGGATCAAAGAATTGGGTTGTAATCCTCTCTTCTACTACTTCTATCAATAAACCTATTTGAGTTTTCCTCCATATACTTGTATATCTCTAAATCTTGTATCTATTTATACGTGTATGGTTAATGTACATATGATCCTATATTTTTTATGGTTATAGATCTCTATCCTTTGATGGTATTTTTCTACTTTGACACTACAGGTGTTCTTTGAAGTGGGACAAGTGAGAAAGGAGTGGCGAAATCTCTATCAAGGGAGAAAGGAAACAAGTAAGGAGCCAAGCGAGAGACTGAGGTTGGTACTCTCTACTTCTCTCTCATCTATCTCTCATAAAGGATAACATAAGTTGCTTTGAATTGTTTGTTTCTAAGATAGTTACATGTCTTAGTGGGACTAGTAGCTCTGAATGGACACTAGTTTTCCTAGAAACAAAATGGCGACTCCATTGTGGAGCGAATAGTTTGTTTGTTTGTTATTGTTGTTTACTTTATAAGCTACAGATGGAGCCTGAAGTTTAGCTACCTAGCCTTCGAACTGCTTTCGCTATGCAACTGCAAAGTAGATCAACATTAAAATCCGCTGTGCCTACCACCAGTTCTTTCTTCTGCTAGACTAAATACCCCTGTGGCATGGAGCCCTGTGGTTAGGAAGTGGATTATATCCTCAAAGTGGCCATCCGCGATGTGAAATGCGTAGAGCTATGCATCAGGTAGTCCTTCCTCCAAATTTGTTGGCTCCTCACCATTGTCAATTCGAGACAGGTGATCTGGGCCTCCGTTTAGGCATCATGGCTTTACGATGACCTCAAAATCATATTCTTGAAATAGTAGCAACCATTTACAAATGCGCCCCGCAACATAGGCTTGTTGACCAGGTATTTCAACGGGGAGTGATTGGTATACATTTTAAAGTGCCCACCAAGTAGATAGTGGTGGTATTTCTAGAGCGCATATACCATCGCCAATCCCTCATGCTCAATAGTGGAGTAGTTCTATTCTGCTTTAGAAAATCGTCGACTTGCAAATGCGATCTGGGGATCAATGCCTTCTGCTCCTTCCTGTGTGAGTACAGTGCATAGTAAAATACATGACGCATCAACGTGTACATGAAATTCAATGTCCCATTTTGGGAAAACCAAAATGGGGGCAGATGACATATTTTCCTTTAGAATCTCCAGACTCTTCTTACAGTCATCATTCCAACAATATGTAGCGTCCTTTTTCAACAACTATTCCATTGGTGTCATGATTTGTGCATAGCCCTTAATAAAATTTCAATAGTATCCAATGTGTCCCAACGTGGTATGGAGTTGTTTGACATTGCACGGTGCTTGCAGATTGAGTATGACAACAATTTTCATAGGCTCCACCATCAGGCCCTGTCTACAGACCACATGGATGAGAAAATTTCTGAAGGGGGCAAGGAAGGTACACTTCTTAAGATTCAGCACAATCTGGTGCCGTCGACATGTATCCAACATCAACCGTAAGCTTGCTACATGTTTCTTGGCTAGCCCAAATATAGTCCAATCATCAAAATAAACCTTCAAAAACTTATGAATGAATTCTTTGAACACAAGCACTACTACGCGTGAAAATATCGCTAGCGTGTTCTTCAACCTAAATGGCATAACAGTGTACTGAAAACATCCCCATTCAGTCGGGAAGATGGTCTTGCTCCTATCTCCGAGCGCGATCTTGATTTGATAGTATCCCAAGAACCCTTCCATGAATGAGTACAATTCCTGTCCAACAACATTCTCCAAGACTTCATCTGTAAACGGGGTTAGAAATGGGTCATGAATGCAGGCATCATTTAGTTTTCGAAGGTCCATGCAAATTCGAATTTCACCCTTCTGTCTTTTCTCTTATACTATCATATGGCTCACCTAGTCTGACTCTTCGACAGGTTCAATAATTCTTGCTGCAAGCATTTTGTCCAATTCTTCGCGGACTTTTTCCTTATACTTTGGATTCAAATGGTAAGGACATTGCTTAACTGGCTTCGCATCCAGCTTTAGAGTTATCTTCATCATCCCCAGGTCTCCGAGAATCCCCTTTAACTTTGTCATTTTGGTTGGGAATAAGTCTTGATATTCGCACAGTAACTCAACGACGTTATCCACCATGGCATCATCCTAATAGTCCCCTAGGGTCACATACTTCGGCTCCTCATCTGTACCAATGTTTACCTGTTTCTTTTTTAGTGGCACTGTGATGTTGGGGTCCTTGATTGTTGGTCCTCAAAATTTGAGGCTCCCTTCTGTTTCTGGGATGCTAATGTTTCGAGGGTCATCATCATCATCCTTCACTTACATGTTGTAACATTCTAGGGCATGGCTTAACTGATGTGACCATTCTGGTTGAACAATTTCTTCTGGTTCTTATGGTAACTTGAAGATAACGACTTTCACAATTTGCAGTGCATCGTCAATAGTATCCATCTATTGGTCTTCAAATAAGAACGTTAATAAAAACCCTTCACGTAAGATATCCCATTCGCCCGTACCATGTCGGAGCTCGGTCTCAGTATACTAGTTTCCGGGGATGACATTGAGGGTATGATAGAATAAATGTACCCATTCAAGCTAGGGCTCTTCACCATAGGCTTTGGTCCATTTTGTGAGGTGCATGTGTAGGTCATCACATCCATCATATTTCTCGGTTATTCGTAGTTTCACCTTCCCAAACCTTAGCTGCATCATCCTTTTGCAATCATGCCAGTGTCGAAAATTCCCTTCATGTGTTCCCCACCAATGCGCAGGTGTCGTGCGCGGCACCCACTTTAATGCATTGAACCTCTGGTGCTCTCGTACTGCACTCTCAAACTTGTTCAAGAATTCATCCACCACTGTGAATCCATCATATGTTGGTAGATACCAACCCTAGGTGGTTACACAATGCAGGGATTTGGTCATCATATTACAATTTAGCATCATCACTTTACTGAGCCGATTGTGCCATCGCTCATTGTCTTCGTCGGACTCCGACAGCCAGGATTCTATGTGCTTCCACAAGGTCCTTTCATCTACAATAGGATATAGCGAATCCTGGTTCCACACGATTATTTTGTAGATACAATTTATCTCTTCATCGCTTCCATTGTCACAGACAGGTTCTATGTAACGCTTTCCTTCAGCGAGATCCAACGGAACTATCACATTCAAGGACTTTGTCTCAAAAATCATTTTCTACTTCTTTAGATTGATGACTCCATTCATATCTGTTGCCCATTCTATTCCAAGTAATGTGGGGTAAGGGTTATTGTCATCCATAATTTCTATTACCTCGAAATCTATCTACGTGCTCGTGCCATCAATATCCATTGTTTCTCCTGTTAATCTTCCCATGGGCAAGATCTTTTGTTGGTTCGCCATCCATAATTGAATGGGAGACTATTTTAGTGCGGGCCTGCCCATGTGTTCCCAAATATGCTTCGATAATATGTTCGTGTCCAAACCTAGGTCTAAGATTACTTGATCCATCTCATATTCACTAATTTGTGTTGTCAACCGCATTTCCCATCTCGTGCATAGGGCATGTTTCCCCATTTTTCGAGCTACGCACGGCTCCCCGTACCTTGTGCACATAGCGATCAATTCTTGTAGTCCTTTAACTGCCTTATTATCCCATAGAAATTTCATACATGTCTCTAAAAAGGTAGTTAGCATTGAGGGATCCAGGTCCATCTCTGGTTGATCCCTACTACCTAAAGTAGAGACCTCCACAAAGCTCTTCTTACCTTCAATAAACATTTTTTTTGCGCGGTCCAATTCAAATTCAGGTTCCTTTGTAGGAGCCTTACGTACCCAGGTGTCTTCTTCAGGCTTCCTCCCCTTATCTTCTGTTGTGGTCACACCACTCCTGAGCATCATGTTCACGTTAGGGTCCTCTTCGCACAGTTCAGACCTCATCATTTGGATGTTTTGCATCGGAGTGGGCTGTAGCACCCCTTTTTCGCGCATTTTTGCGATCAGTGTCAGACAATCTATCATTTCATTATCCAACTATTCACAATACGGGCAAGATAATATTGCCACGTTGATACAATCACAAGCGTAAATCTTAGGGCCTCCGTAATTGTAACAAATTAGCTATCTGCAACCTCTCACGGGTCCCATTACCCAGCAACCTTGACCTCACCCTTGGAAGCCAGCTCGTGCTATTGTTGTAGCTAGAACGAGGCCTCACGTTTGCATCTGCATTCAATAAGTTGGAGTCCTATCCATCATTAGTTCATAGCTTCGACACGTTCACTCATCATGACCCACTGATCTACAGAAGTTATAGTATAGTTGCTGCGGAGTCTGGGTATATTTCTACAATAGGTGACAATTGTTCATTGAGTGCTTCCCTCCTACCTAACAAATCGCACACCGGAGACTGGCAGATGCACTCGGACCTGATTGTGCCTCTCGTCTCAACAGCATTAGCCCCCCTCCTGCCAAATAATTCGTGAATACAAGACAGTGATCCTTATCGCGACCCTGGCCTTTACGTTTTATACACCACACTTCTTTGCGTACCTCTAGCTAGGGCACCCTATCCTGCTTCAAACTCTGCATATCTAAGCATAGGTTTTGTAGTTGCGCATGGATTTGTTGAACTCCCAACCCGGATCTTGTATTGGAGTTTCATGCAACCTCATCGCTATCTCTAATGCTTCAGCCTCGATTGAGATCTTTTATTGTGACAACGCCGTCCTTAGGTGCGGTGTCAGGGATGCCACAAACCAAGCATGGTGTTGCACATCTGAAAGCGTAATATTAGCTTCATGGATCATACTCCTCAGGCATTGATCCAAATCCCATGGAGTCTCGCCTGGAAGCATCGCAATTTCCTTAAATCCAATGATTGACTGAGTTTCTAATTTTGGTTGGCTAAACTCTTTGTTCAATGCATCATTGATCTCCACTATTCAAGCATTTGGATGATCACTAGAGTGCTTAATATACCACGTCAACATGTCGTACCACGCACTCACCATATTATCCTTTTTAAGGTTATCATCTGTAACACCTTGGGCTTCCCATACCGCCTTTACCACAAGCCAGAACTTGTTCAGTTCCTTATTTCCCACGCCTCTAAATATGGGCAACTTGATCATACATGTCATTCCAACCCTTGGAGGTGGTGGAGGTGGGGTAGGTGAAGATGGGGTTGATGTAGGTGAAGAGGGTGATGGCGTGGTTGTAGTTGTTAACTATGGAATGCGCTGCTTTATCAACCGGACTGCACTTCTCAAAGAGTACCTAGCAAGCTCCTCCCCACTTTCCCATGAAAGTGAAATCACGGGATTCTTCTCTAATCCTTCAATCCCTTGGTAGCCTCTTTCACTCCGTTTTACCCCAGACATTAATGGATTCACATAACCCGTTTTTCACATAACATCATTTTAATCCAAGTATTCAACGATTTGATGTACTTACCTTACGGTCCTTTGAGAAAACATATTTCAACATTGTTGTAGTTGATAGTTGTGTCTATTGCAAATTTAGTGATAAACCCTACTATCTTTATCCAGCCAATGATCTATGACCCATGCGATCTTATCTTCAGACGCCTCTAGCCTACGCACTAACTCCAGAGTCCACACTATCATCTGACCAAGCTTGGACCTTCCTGTGCTATTTGCTAGCCTCGTGATCCACTCATGCAGTTCTAACGAGAAGGATGGGAAGAAGATCTCATGTATTTCCGTGTATATGTAGCAATCCAACCACCTCTTCTCAGATATCTACAGGGTTTTGTTTTCCTGCACCATGAACTCATAAAGCTTTTGATCCAACCAATCTTCAATCTCTTTCTTCGTAGGGTTCCAGAATTTTGACAATAGACATCCCTTAGGCAGATCCTCGTCCCAACAATGAAACCATTTGTTGGCTTGTTGGGGCTTGACCCAGGTTCGAAATAGTTTCAGCCAAACAAATCCCGCACTCCCTGCCCTTTCTACAACAATCCACGGAGCGTGGACTGAAGTCTCACCCGAGGTAGTATGGGAGGGTGTTGGAACCAGGTTTCCGCACCCTAAGGATGTCTTTATGAGCTCTTGAGGGGTTGTAAACCAAGCAACGCACTCATGCTACTCTGTGCAGCTATCTTGCCTTCGCAAAGATCCGCAATGGGGTGTTTCCTAGATTCTTATTATTATTGCAGTTATTATAGATCTGATCTATCCCTTAAAGTCTTTAATCGAGCATTCAATAATTAAAACCGTGCCCACAACCATAAATCTTAAAGATATGCATAAAAACCATAATATAAGCATAAACATATAGATCTGTGATTAGATTCACAATAATTCAAAAACACTTATCTTTATTAACCTTCTGTAAAGTACAATCCAATTCTACCCTGTGCACTCAGCTGCAGGGGTCTGCACACACAACTATGGACTCTACAAGGCCTTTGCGCACACAGCTACAGAGCCTACTCTAACTACTACCACCCGCGACTGAGACTTACATACTCAGAGCACTCTTGCTTTTACAAACCCATACACTTCAGATCTCAACCAAAGCTACTACCAAAACTTCCTCCGAAACCTAGAGCCTTCTTCTATTTATACATTCCCATGATCCGCGGACCATGGGAAAGCTGACACATTCTAGATTAACTTATAATATTTTAGGACAGACTACCCTTGGACTTGACCCATTACAATTTGCTCGGCACACTTGACGGAACCTTTATCATACTTTTACCCAAAATTGTGGGGTTTGAGCCCAAAAATCGTTACGCGGGGGATCCGCTGCCCAACATGTACTAAAAAAATCAATTCCTAATATTTCTCAATTTTTTGGTTAACCAAAAGGAAGCGGGAAGGGGTCATTTTAGCGTTCATGGTGGTTTTCTGACCACGACAATTTTTCTGGGTAAATTCTTTGCCTTAAATTTGGTTCATCCTTTAATCAACGGTTTGTCTTATCTTCCAGTATATTTTCCTTGGTATCCACTCTTCTATCACTGCACACAAGAATGGAACAAATCTATTGCCAACTCAATTAGGTAAAAATGTCTAATGCTCAACAACTAGGGTGTTTAGTTTGTTCCATTTCGTTGTGGTTTACATATTTGATATACTAATCCTACATTTCTTCATTGTTTCCTTTTATTTGTTCCAGGTATGCATATTGCGCCCATGGTAGGCCTTGGCTGACTACATCCCATGGTTTTCGATGAAATTTCTTGACTTACATTACCCCTCTCCAGGTTGGTGGTATGTGCTTGCCTTTAGAGGATTTTTCTTGTTTAATGAGTGAGGTCGTCATGTGATTTGAATAAATCAAGCATTAGATAGAGTTATCTAGTTTACAAAGGATGTATTCTTCTATTGCATAAGAGATTTTGTTTCTATGTTTTTGAGTAATGGTTGTGTTGTATGGAACTCGTACAGTATGGAAGGTCCTGTAATCATCCTTTGTGCCTATAATTTATTAATTTTTCTAGAAGGAGATGTTACTCTTAAAATGGCGAGTATAATTTTTTTTTAAAGAACTATAGCCCAATAGGGAGATTCTTAGTATCTGTATTTTGTTTAAGTCTATTCCTTTTCCTTTTATCAATTGGTTTTTCCCAAGAGGGTTATTTGTTCTAGGTTATAAAGTTATGATTATTCATTATGCTTTGTTCAACTTTTTCCAAACACTATGTAGATGTAATTCATTCTTATTCCTATTGATTTCTACTAAAAGTTTGGTAATAATAGTTTGTTGGTATCAAATGTTTTTGGTTCTCGTTACCCTTATTAGTTTGTGGAATTTTACTTTTTAATCTCTGAGAAGATGAATAGTTTACTTATTGTTTGTGTTTCTTGTTGTAATTTCCTTTTGGGTTTGAAGAGAATATATTAAGTAGGATTTATCTTTCTACATATGAGTTGCCTAGGTTAAAGTTCTTGTTGGTGAGGAACATTTGTGTTTGTAAAATAATATAAATAGATACTCTTGTTTCTCCTATTTCAGATGGTTGATGGTATATATATATATGCTTCGAATATATTATTTAATCATTTTCTCTTTCCCTTTGACTTACGAAGAATATATAAATATTGTCACAGTTTCCGCACTTGCTATGCCTTAATGGGTCAAATTCTCTCTTTGTAATTAATGGGTCTATTTCGCTCTTTGTAATTAAGAAATTATGAGTTAATATTGATTATTCCATTGTTAAGGTTTTATAGAGAGTGCCTGGGCTGATCATATTATTTTTACAGAAACAAAAGTAACCCCTATATCATTTTTTCCCTCATTTGACTTCTCATTAGTATGCTACCAATATTTCATGTGATGTATCCTAAATCATTCAGACATATTAATTAAGAGCGAGCTTCAGTGGAAAACTAATGACGTTTTCAGATAGCTAAAATCTTTTAGTCTAACTAGCCTATTGTAAGATAACTAATTTCGATCTAGGCAATCCATTGTAAGGAATTTTATAGTTTTGAGTTTGTGTTGTCCACCTTCTCCATGCTTCAGGTCTTGCCAAGTAGATAAACAATTGTTATCTCTCTTTTATATATATATTAAATCCCATCCATCGGGTTCCGGGAACCCTGCTAACAACTCCCAAAATCATATCTCTCAATTCACATCCACCAATTATTTTGATAAACTTATCTGGGGCATGATTTTCTATGGAAGTCTTGGTTATACTCAAAGAACTATGTTCTTTAACTAGATCAGAGTGTCAGAGTATATATTGAGGTCACTATTGAGTAAAGCCTTAAATTCATGAATTCGTTGAAAGATTCATATACAAATTCAATCATCTTCAGTTGTTATGAATGTCTTCCTTTGCATGTAATCAACCTACCTATTAATTGATGATTCATATTATCGTAATTTTACACGATCCATCCTAAAATACTTTATCATTATATATGCGTACTCACTTTATTTTAAAATAATATACCTACCAAAAAGAAACCGTAAGTATAATAATCAACAACATTTTATTCCATTACAAAAATTTATTTAACTACCATGCATCCCAAATAGGTATAATAATCATCAATGTTCCTTCCGTTACTCGAAATTTCTCTAACTACCATGCATCTCAAATCTATATTAGTAGAAAATCGGTAAAGAAAAATTCTTTGATTGCACTGATACTCTAAATTTGTATTATTAGTAATCAATAACATTCCAGCTATGCACCTATTCATTAATTTTCATAAATACACAATTTAACTATTTTGGAAAAGGAAATTATTCATCAATTTGCATACACACACCAATTAGCTATTATGGCAGAAGTAAGTAAATTTCTAACCAATTTTTGTCTCACAAATTCCCTTGGGCAAACAGTTTCCACCAAAACTTAAATTGAATCCTCCAGTTCCTCCCGGGCCGAGATGTTCTTTCTTGGAATCAACCTCCACTTATTGTTCCAATTAATATATTTTGTACATTATTTTCCCAACAGACATTTCCTTAGCGGCATATAGCCTTTCAGGGATCTGCCAACCCACTATATTAGGCTTTTCTTTTCTTTTACTTTAAAGCCTTCTTTTCTCTCCCACGACGCTTTATTCTCCCTTACTCTATATTTTCTACAAATGAGTGATTCAAAGGAAAATCAAATTTATTTTAGAATCTTTGCAAGAATCTCTTAATCGAGTGTTTTGGAAGGATCTCTTTCCATTTTTACTAACAAAGAAAATAATTTTTTACATCATCATATTCCATTGTTTCTAAAAATCAAATCCACTATGGCTTCTAAAACCATAAAAAATATTTACATAAAACCAGAGGGGTATTACATCACATGTCCACCAAAGATTCAACATAAGTTCAAAGGTCACTTACTAGTCCAAGAGTCATGAGGGAAGCTCAAGGGTCATACAAACATGAAAGGTCCATCCTATTTTCATAAATACACCCTCATAACTCAAGAAAAAAGGCTTTTGGAGTGTTAGAATTTAGAGATATAGCCTTCACTTCTCTTGCTTGGCATAGGAGAGAAGATCATTCTTTGGAGAATGAATACGTGACTTAATGTTCCACTACTAGAGCTAGTAGCACACCATTGTAATTGTGTAGTTGGATCTTTCACTTAATCATTAGAAACTCACTAAGCCAACACACTTTCATGCATGTGTCTTTAATGTTGTACGACTATTATTTATATATTTTTTGTAGATGTTATGTTCATATGTAATAAAGAAATTGAACTACTTCATTGAATTTGGTTCTTTTCATGTTGTATGTGTGTTGTACTTGTTTTAATGATCATTGTGTTTATGTGAACTACTTTGCTAGATAGTTAAATAATATTTCCTTGCTCTTGTGTGCCTCTCTTAGGATAGTACTATTACTTTCCTTCAAGAGACTCACTTTTGTGTCCCCTCTTGTGAAGGCCTCTTTTTACAAAATGCAATTGGTGTTTGACACTATTAAATTTCTTGCTAATTTCAAAGGTTATGTGCATACTCTCTTATGTTATTCATTGTAGCCAAGGAAAACATTAAGTTATGGTGGCTGGGAAGATACTTTGGATGGGGCATTTACTCCAAACACTGTGAGGTTTGATTAGGACTTCATATCGAGGATAGCCCTTATTTAATAGATTTCAAGCATTGTCAATAGGTTCGTATACCCTAAAGAAGAAAAAACAATCTATTGTAAAGATTATATGTGATAAAATATTATGGAAGCTAAGGGAGGGCTTCTTGGTGTTGATGCTAGCTTCTTATCGATCTTTGATGGTGGATAGGGTTTTCATGATTTTACCTTCCTATAGTTTAGAGACATAGATATTGTACATATTTTGTAGTAAAGTTTCTCATGTATTTCATTTCTTTTATATATGTATAAAGTAATTTTCTATCCAAAATTGTGTGATTGCAAATTTATTTTTTCTTATTGCATTATCTTCATGATTATGTAATTGATAAGATTTATGATTCATACTGATTTTATATTACATAAGGATAAAAATATTAAGCGATTTAGTATATAAAATGAAGATATAATACATATTTATGTTACATAAATTATTGTAATAAATTTATTTTTTGATTTGGTATATGTTTGGAGAAATGTTTCGTAATGGATAAAACTTCTTACATTTTTTTTGGATCAACATCTACATATATCACTAGTCATTTTCCTAATTGACATATCTTTAGAAACCCAATCCAAACACCTTGAATAATACAACATGTTAAATTTCTTACTTCATAGATTTAAATTCAACCCAGTAATCTATGTCTTCCACATCAAATAAATAAGCACTTCAGTTCAAAGAACATGTAGCATGAAATACACATGCACACACTCACATAATAAAGATTACCTCGAATGTAACTCTTTAACAAAATGGAATATTTTTACCAATATAAAAAATGGCACATGATGCCTAAAAATGGAATTATGGCATATGCCGACCTATAAAGAAACTAAATCTAATATACAAGTTAAATCTCATGCTTAAATGTCATCATATGGAATATGATGTCGTATATACAAAATGTATCTCACTGGTCACTCGTTAATGACTTCTACCATCACCACCATCATTTGGATCGTAGGAGTAATTCCTTCTCCTCTTATTAAAAGAAGGATCTCAAATTGTCTTCCTTTTTAATGTACTTTGTCTCTTGGGGATTGCGTAAAGAAATAGATTCATCATTATATTCTTTCCATAATCAATTACATACTTACAAACTAATCTATTACAAGTCAAGAGTATAAAACTCATTGAAGATGCCATAATAAATTGTGAGGCTATTTCCATCCTCTGCTTCGCCAAATTCTTAGCAATACCACCCTATATTAGTCACAAAAGTCAAAGCACTACATTGGAAAAAAAAATTTAGAATCAAATAAAGTTTTATAGAAAACAAGTTCATTAATGAGTGTTATCACCATGAATGGATCCCTTAATGATGAATATTCACTTATAGGTGGAGCAATCATCCACACAACCTGCTCATAGGATGCCATATGATCTATAGAGGTAGCCTCTATGTGGTGGATGGGATCGAAATGGTGGTGGATGTAGGTGATAATCAACAACAATGGTTTACTAATGAATGTTTTTCCCTGTTCAAGGTATGCTCAATACCAAACATGAAGGAAATGTGATGATAATTATGGGAAACAAGTGGGTGAATTCTCAATGGTGGTGAATAATGTGAAGGGGTACGAGTGCCAAAATATGAAAATGTAGGTGATGCAAGGCTGGCCTGCAAAACCAAGATCTTTTAAAATCTCTCTCATGGAAACTTGATTAGTTCAAAATGATCATAAGACTATTAAATCTGATATGAAAGCTTCCAAACCATCATCTTAGAATTCAAACCATCAAACAGCTGAATCGCTATGTGATGTGGGCAAACAAAGCATTCAGCGAATTCCAATCCATATTAAAGCCAACATATTATCCATGATAAATGTTAAAAGCTCTGAAAGTTATAGACAATACATATGCACACAAATCACTGAAATAATTAATTAAGAAATAAATTATTTACAAGAGAAATCATGGCCTATTCATGGCCTCTTATTCTTCATACTCACTCATTCTCTCTCACTCTATTCTCAATGCCTTTGAGGCTACATAATTTATAAAACTTAGCATGATCTAGAATCACTCAAATAAAAGCTCTAAAACTCTACATGCAATGCATACATATGGCAAAAAGCATCTTGAGGCTTTATTCCATCTTTTTCTCTGTTCTAAAATAGAAAAGCTTCCTTATCCCTTAATGATCCACATCCATTGCTTTTATGCCTAAAAGCTCTCCTAGTTTTATTTATTTATTTTGAGAATATCTAATTAATCACACTTAAAAGCCTAAATATTAAACTGACTTGGAATTTAGGAAAATAATTCCACAAATGCATGACCCCCTATGTCTATTATTTACAATAATTTCCCTTTGGGCTGAATGCTCCTGCATCAGTAGGAACTTGCATACACATTTATAATATTTCCATTAGTAATCAAAAATAAGATATTTAAATAGATTTAAACAAAATCTAAATTGATGCATGATACCTAGGAAGGGAACATATGTTTCTCTAAGTTGTCCAATATCCTCCCTTAGGATCAATTCAGTCCTATAAAAACATTAAATTAATAGTATGGTTATAATCACCATTAAATTCACCATGCCTGACTACACATTACATCGAATGAACATGCGACATCAAGTATAAAAACAGTGGCCCAAATTAGCACCAATAGATTAGTAGTGATTGAGATATTGTTATTAGAGTGTAGCAACTAAAACAACATATTATTTGATAGATAAAGAAAATATACAATAAACTTGAAGTGTGTGTGTACACATCCATGCGCATGTGTGTAATTCATATATATATATTATATATATTATATAATATATATATATATATATATATATATATATGTATGTATGTATGTTGTATGTATGTATGTATGTGTATGTATGTATGTATGTATGTATGTATGTATGTTATGGTATGTTGTATGTATGTATGTATGTATGTATGTATATATATATATGTTTGTATATATATATATGTTATGTATGTATATATGTATGTATGTATGTATGTATGTATGTATGGAATTTAAAGAAGATAATGATAATAACCTCCTCCATAAGCCTATGTTGCATCCTACCCTCCAACTAAAAATAACTAATTTTATCGTAATCAGTACATTTGTCAGGCTCAAGTGAACCTCCAAGTGGGAATTTCCAATTAAGCTCTACTATAGAGTCAGATGGTGCAATCTCACTCACAACATTAGGACATGGTGGCTCCTCATATGATGATGCCACAAAGCTACCATGATGCATTATATGTAAGTCAATGTGTCTAGCGTCATTTTATTTACAATAATGTTATCCACATCTAGAAGATGTTTGGCATGGGGGTTAGGCCTTTGTCAGCATGGACGAGGACCTGATGTTCAGTTGTGCCTAGTAGTTTGTCTCTCTTGCATAGATCCATGACCCACCTCGTTATTATAGACATATTTGGGCATTGCAACCCTGATCACATATGTCAATAAACCAAGGGCTTCTAAACCCCTAAAAGTGTTGTTTCATACCCTAAAGAATCAAGGTCAACTGATTACATCATTTCCCAGAAGTTCTCCCTGAAAAATTGCTCAGAACTGATCAAAATTGGACCATACAGACTGCTCCATGTTGAGGGTGTGATGCATCTCACCTGCTACACATAGAGGGTGCCATGCATACTGAAATTCCCTTCTGTAGGGTGCGATGAGCAAGAGCAGACAAATGGCAGAGGCAATTTGCTAGGTGGAAGCCCAGAGAATCTTCTAGAAACTGCTCATATGACACTTGCCTCTCTAAATTCACCCAGGGATGAGTAAGAGATCATGTGATCTCCAATTGGAACTAGGATATATCAGTGAAATGAAACTAATCAAAATCCCAAAAGCTAACTCACCCCCCTGCAAATATCTATATATGGATCCCCCATCCTAGAGATCCAAAGGCTGGAATTTTGTACTTTGTAAGGAAGTGTTGTTGGTTTCTCTATGAAGCATTGTATTGTTGGGTGATATAGCTTTTCATGAGGTGAAGAGGGCTTTCATGATGGGAGGATGGAATTGGATCAAAGAATTGGGTTGTAATCCTCTCTTCTACTACTTCTATCAATAAAGCTATTTGAGTTTTCCTCCATATACTTGTATATCTCTAAATCTTGTATCTATTTATACATGTGTATGGTTAATGTACATATGATCCTATATTGTTTATGGTTATAGATCTCTATCCTTTGATGGTATTTTGCTACTTTGACACTACAGGTGTTCTTTGAAGTGGGACAAGTGAGAAAGGAGTGGCGAAAGCTCTATCAAGGGAGAAAGGAAACAAGTAAGGAGCCAAGCAAGAGACTGAGGTTGGTACTCTCTACTTCTCTCTCATCTATCTCTCATAAAGGATAACATAAGTTGCTTTGAATTGTTTGTTTCTAAGATAGTTACATGTCTTAGTGGGACTAGTAGCTTTGAATGGACACTAGTTTTCCTAGAAACAAAATGGCGACTCCATTGGGGAGCGAATAGTTTGTTTGTTTGTTATTGTTGTTTACTTTATAAGCTATAGACGAAGCTTGAAGTTAAGCTAGCTAGCCTTCGAACTGCTTTCGCTATGCAACTGCAAAGTAGATCAACGTTGCTTTTGCCAATATCTGAGTTGGTTTATGAACTAAACATCTTACCTACAAACATCCTAAGTGCCCTGGTGGTAGCTCCATAACCTCATTAGATCAGCCCCTATACCTTTTGTTTACTGCCTATCATAAGCTCAGCCTAAACCCCTGAACTTAGCTGCAAACTGTGAGTGAAAATAGAGCTCGGTCTCATCCTTGGACCTTCGCATTGTCTTTCAATGGTAGTCTGGATGCATCGCACCTCCCATCTGCTGCAGGTGATATGCATCCCTGTTTCCCTCAAGGACAGGTGCGATGATTGAGTGAGATGCTTTCTGCCTCCAGATTTTGGTTTTCTCTTCATTGTTTTTAGCTCTATTCAGTAGTTTTGTTGTCTATGATCAGTATATCATTGTTGAAACCTTCTTCCTCTACATTATTCAGCCTCCATTGATAAGGATTTGTGAATGTTTTTTTATGTATTTTTCATCATTTACAGTCCTCCTTTGAAACAAATAGCTTAATCGAACTATCATCTTTTGATTTGAAAGTTTCACAACTATCCTTTTCAGTCAAGAAAAGAGTGTCGTAAAGTCTTCCTCTTTTAGATAGTCAATTACACTTTTGCCATTGTATTTGATTTGAATTATAAATTCTTTGAAGTGTCGAAAATAGTTTTCCATTCAAAAGTGAAAGTGTCGTCTTAGTCTTCCTTTCATTTTTTTGAAAAGAAATTGTTAAAGTGGGTTTGAGGAAAAGTAGTTCAGATATGTACTTAGTTTTCCTTTTGGCATTCTCACATTAAGGAAAGTGAAAAACAAATACATGCATGTGCATTTGCATTTAGACTGCATGTGGAAATTGATTTAGGAAAAGTGCATTTAGTGTGTGCTCTCTGCTCTATGTTGAAATAATTTTACTTTTCTTTCCTTAGTAGCTAGGATTTTCATTGCTAAAAGAAAATAAACGACTGTTTATCATCTTAGATTGCATATTTAGGAATTGTATATCTATATCACGCGGTGAACCTTGAAATGCAAACTTCTTAAGAAAGATCAACTATAAAATAAACCTCAACGAACATAAAAATGCTTTGGAACCTAATGGACAACATCTAGAAGTCTAGGCTAGAGACGTACTCCAGCATCGTAAAGCATAGCAACTATTGTTTTCATTGTAGGTTGGGTGATTCCTCCTCTTTGATACGACAAGTGCCACTACGGACTTGTGCTCCCATGTACTGTCGAGGATATATTGGGAGACCACAATAGGTTTATATCCTTTATCCTTAGGAAGCCGTGTCTATCACCCTATCAATCGCAGTGCATTGAACACAACATTTGGGAAGGTTGACTACCGTACGTAAAATTATATTGCAGTTTTGTCATTGGTTTGGTAATCCCTCTATCTAGACTTCTAGAGTAGTCACTTTCATTCCTTTTCAGACTCCTTAAAAGAAAAGGTCCATCTAAGCACTTGTTACTTCAGGCTTATTAAAAATCGAAGACAACTAGAGTCATCTTTAGCTTTTTCTCGACTCTTAAAAATTGAAAAAGAAAGTTGTGTCAAAGCGTCATAAATTTTATTTTAATCAGAATAAAATCATTGTTCCCTCATTGGTCTTAGGTTGAGAAAATGGATTCCACCAACCAAGGATTCCCCCCTGGGGGAAATCCTAGTCCTTTCTCTTCTTGGGGAGATATTAGTGCTCCATACATGCCGACATTGTCCCTTCTAGGACTCACAATTGGCCTGCCAGTGTGGCTTTTCTCGACCTTTGTCGTTCAAAACACCGTAATTCTTGAGCAATCGAATAAGCAACCAGATGATACTGAAGTTTCTCCCCCACCTTCTACTTCATTTGTTTCTCCCTCTCTTTCTTCCTCTTCGTTTGGTGAAACTAGTAACACTAAAAACCAAGTAGCTGAGAAGAAGAAGAAAGGGAAGGAGAAGAAGAAGAAGAAGCCGATGATGAAAGGGGGCAACCATATATCATCTAGCCAAAATCCACACACTACACCATCCAAACCTAAATCTCCATGTGTCATTTGCAAAGGAGACCACTATCATTGAGATTGTCCTTGCATCCCACGGATCTTAAGGGATTGGTCTCCCCATTTGCATAATCTGGTATCTTCAACCTCTATCGATCATGTTGAGAGTACACCATCAACTAGTGAAAACGAGGTCAATAGATAGAAAGGAAGACCTAAATTTCCTTGTAGGTTATGTGAAGGTGATCATGGCCTCCACCGTTGTCCTTTCCTAGAAAAAGCTAAAAGAGTCTTAGATAATCAGTCTACTTCACCGCAGCGACTTCCACATGGATACAAGAAACTCTTGCCAAGTCCATCGCTAGTTGAAAATCCAACTAACACACTTTTGTTGTCGGTAGAAACACCTATCATTGAAGATAAACCCTCTGAGTCCACACCAGACAAAAGTCAACAGATCGAGATGGCAGTTGACCCAATCTTATCTTCAGAAGGTCTATCTTTAGATGATACAGTCTCCAAAGAGGATGAGAATGATAATGTTCAAACTATTTTTGCTAACATAGAATCCGATGAACATGGAGGCAATCTACCCACTCCTTTACCACAGGAAGGAAGTTCCTCAGTTCAAGAGATTCATCCGGTCAATTTTTCAGTCCCTCCTCCAAGCAATCTAGTCGTTTCCTTTGACTGGAATCTACTAGTGAGACCCTGCCTACCATCTAATGTGCCATCCCAAATCATAGTACAAGCTTACAGAATGATCATGGCAGGTACTATCATAGATTGAGGGGCTTCCATGAGTATCCTTTCCTCAACTTCTTGGAAATCGCTTAGTTCACCATCGCTTCTGCCTAAGATTCGAAATTTGTCAGGTTTTGATAAAGGAACCAGTCGACTGTTAGGGATCCTTCCAAATTTGCCTATAACTTTGAGAAGGAAAACCGTTCATTTGAACATGATGGTAGTCCAAGGGCCTCTAGATTACAATCTACTCCTTGGGCGTGACTACATTTATAGCATGGGAGCTATTGTTTCCTCGCTCTTTCGAGTGATGTGCTTCCCGTATGAAGGCCGAATGGTCCAGCTTGTTGACCAGCTTTCATTCCCTGGTTCAAACATGGCTATTAGTCAAATTCCATCCCTAAATGGTCTTTTTACACAAGGAATATCTCATCAACCTCCAGTCTGTCCACCTGATTATCACGAGTGATTCGGTGAATGTGACAAAACCCAGGGGGCACGCACCCTAGCCTGCTTCGGCAGGAAAACCCCAGATATAAGATATGTTTCCTCATAGGATATATGACCAATCTGACACACTTGTCCATTTAGGAAAATGGGATCAGTTTGGAATAGGATTTCCTTGTCGAAGGTTATGTGATTGGAAGCTCACACCATTCAGCTTTGTCTATTTCGATGGACAAATCCAAGGAAGTGTTTTGGCTGCTACGCAGACAAAACAATTTTGCTAATGCAAAGACTTCCTTATGATAACCTGGAAACTCTACTTTTATTCATACTTGGGAGCATGCAAACCTTTTTTACTCAAGTGAAAAGTGACCAGCGTAACTCTAACCTCGTAGTTTTTACTAACTTCAACTACTTAAGTTAAGTGATTGGTCTAGTCAACATTGACCTTTGCAAGGGCCAAATGGCACCGGCAAAGTAAAGGAGATGTTTCTACGAAACTATCCTACCTAACCTCAATAGTTCTCTAACCCTTGGGATAGTAGTTGGTCATTCCTATCTTGCATACAAAAGGATTGGAGAAAATTTTCGCATGGGGCAAGCTCCCTAGAAAATGAACCTACCAATGAAGAGACATCCTTATTATACGATTGGCACAAGCAGGTTTACGCGAAGTTCAAGCTCGTTAAAAAATAAACCTAGCAATGAGCATATGTTCCCCCATAATTCAAGCTCATTAAAAAGTGAACCCACCTTCGGTAAATAACCTTTGTGATCGGATTACTATCAGCTTTTGAGCCTTGGATGTGTTCTTACCATCACCTTGACTTTTTAGCCGATCAGACGCCTCCACTTGATTGTTTACTCTTTTAAGGAACAACTGTGACGAGTGATTCTATTAGCCACCCTCTTTACACTGTCGTGTTTGAGAAGTTCCAAGCTTACCTAGAACCAGTTGTTACCCGAAAACATCACTCATTCCTCAAAGATGAGTCTCCTTTAAACCCTTTTCAGACTTGTTAAATATGAAAAGGTTGTCGAGCATTCCAGCTCATTAAAGTGTTTGGAAATAACGAATCTCCTTTAAACACTTTTTAGGATTGTTAAATATGAAAAGATTGTCGATCATTCCAGCTCGTTAAAGTGATTGGAAGTGCCATCCCTCTTGTATTTTAATATTTTTGGACCTAAGGGATCATTACACAAAAATATTGAGCGCTTGTCTTTTTCGGCTTGCTAAAGTGATTGGAAAAGTCATCCCTTCCATATTATTTTATACTTTTTCGGACTTAAGGGATTATACTACGAAAAAAGGACTATTGGAATTTCCTTTCTGTCTCTTTTTAGACTCTCTAAAACTGAAAAGGACTGAGTTATATTTATCGTTAAACTCATTAAAACAATAGTGACAAACTTGTCCATATGGGCAAGAGCAAGTTTCACTGTCGCTAGGGTCACTAAAACATAGCAACAAGTTTGCCCGAAGGGCAAATTATAGAACAAGCATATGTTATCCTCCTCAATCTTGACAAAAATAAAGAGGTACTAATCAGTAATGACTGGGGAAAAATTGGGAAGAAAACTTGAAGAACTTCATTGGTAGCAAGTCACTCTTGAACATGACACTTTTACTCCATCACCATGATTGAGTTGGGTTGGGTTATTCCGTTCACTAGTCATATCACCATTGGTCCTCTGTACCATCCATTTTTGGGGTTAACGCTACCAATCTATTTCAGTGTCGCCGATATGTTCAAGGGAAGTCGCTCAGAGAATTCACCAACCCAGCTAATGCCTCATCCGCTGCAATACCTTCATGCTCCATTCTTTCATGACTACCACCCTGAACCTTATATCATTAGATCGTTTTCACCTCCACAAAATCATTTTCTCTGTTTCGTGTCGTAGATGTGGGATTCATTAAGGCCCTCCTATGACGGGTCACTTCTTATTGACATCAACTCATTATCCAAGAAGTTTACTTAGGAACAACCCTTTCAGTACTTTGAAGCATGCATGCCTCAATGGCAAGTTTCTCACTTCTGGTGACAAGTTTACATCGATGGCCTTTGACCGAAAGATTTTTCGTGGTGTTCGACATCGACTCATGTATTCACACCAAGTGAATTGTACTGCAGTACCATGAGGGTCATTATCATTATCGGTGATTCCTCTCGTGCCTACTAACAACTTACATCATTGGCTAGTAATCAGGCGATGTCTTTCCATGTTCGACATCAGAACATCTTTTCACATGGATTGACTTGTACTTCGGCTGAAGATTGAACGAGTTTGAAGACGCCAGATCTAGCTTCATCCATCCGAGCTGCGATATATTTAGGAAAATAAAGACATCAATTGTACTCTATAGCTACACAGATAATCGTCCAAGCTAAAGGATGATGGCTCTACTAGAATCATCAGTTTGCCACACAGACGATTCTCTGTCATATGTACATGAAAATGACTTTATAAAGCTGAGCATGGGAATTCCCACCTCAGCTAGATCATGAAAATATTATGAAGATAATGTATTATATTGTATCTTATTACAGGTCACCTTCTAGTTCAAAAAACCTCGGATCCTCATGATAAAGCATTTCACCCAACATCGAAAGAGTTACGACCTCATGCTTTAGGGGGCAACTGTTATAGACATATTTTGGGCACTGCAACCCCAATCATATATGTCCATAAACCAAGGGCTTCTAAACCCCTAAAAGTGTTGTTTCATACCCTAAAGGATCAAGGTCAATTGATTACATCATTTCCCAGAAGTTCTCCCTGAAAAATTGCTTAAAACTGGTCAAAATTGGACCATACAGTCTGCTCCATGCTAAGGGTGCGATGCATCTCACCTGCTATACACAGATTGTGCAATGCAAACTGAAAATCCCTTATGTAGGGTGCGATGAGCAAGAGCAGACAAATTGCAAAGGTGGTTTTCTAGGTGGAAACCCAGAGAATCTTCTAGAAACTTCTCATATGACACTTGCCTCTCTAAATTCTCCCAAGGATGAGTAAGAGATCATGAGATTTCCAAGTGGAACCAAGAACTATCAGTGAAATGACACTAATCAAAATCCCAGAAGTTGACTAACTCCCCTACAAATATCTATATATGGATCCCTCATCCTAGAGATCCAAAGGCTAGAATTTTGTATTTTGTAAGCAAGTGATATTGGTTTCTCTGTGAAGCATTGTATTTTTAGGTGATATAGTTTTTCATGAGGTGAAGAGGGCTTTCATGTTGGGAGGATGGCACTGGATCAGACAACTCGGTTGTAATCCTCTCTTCTACTACTTCTATCAATGAAGCTATTTGAGTTTTCCTCCATATACTTGTATATCTCTGGATCTTGTATCTGTTTATACATGTGTATGGTTAATTTACATCTAATCGTATATTGTTTATGGTTATAGATCTCTATGCTTTGATGGTATTTTGTTTCTTTGACTCTACATGTGTTCTTTGAAGCGGGACAAGTGAGAAAGGAGTGACGAAAGCTCTATTGAAGGAGAAAGGAAACAAGCAAGGAGCCAAGCGAAATATTGAGGTTGGTACTCTCTTCTTCTCTGTCATCTCTCATAAAGGAAAACATAATTTGCTTTGAATTGTTTGTTTCTAAGATAGCTACCTGTCTTGGTGGGACTAGCAGCTCTAAATGGACACTAGTTTTCCTAGAAACACTCATAGAATTATCCTATGTCAAAGTAGTTGACACAGTTTCTTAACTGAAACTTTTCCCATAACTTCCTTATGAACTATGTAGGTACCTCCCTATTATTACAAGGAGGTTTATTGAATACCGTAAACCACCTATCCATCCAAGGTATGGTGGGTAGGTGCACAAGTTAATACAAAATAATTTTTTTGCTGATTAGTAAAGTTTGGTTATCTCTTGATTCAACAAATAAAAAACAAAATTCTAAAAGTAATGTTGAGGTCTCTAATTTGGTCTTTATTTACACCTATTCTATATTTTTCATACATTCTTTCCTTGTAATAAAAGATATTGGTTAACTAGATTTGGGCATTGGAGATGGATGATGCAGTTGAATTTAATGGCCATACAAGAGACAAATTTAATAGCTCTCTTTTGTTTTGGAGATCCTCTATTAGTGATCTTAATGTAACTAACTATTCATCAATTTTTTTATTTGTCTTGATTGGTTCTTGGTTTATGATTGGTTCTTCTAATTTTGGTTTGGTGATGGTGGGTTTGGGTTCTTATTAGGTTCCATATCAACCAAATTCCCTACAATTGAATATAATGATTGTGTTCAAAGTATTATTTTGTTTTTTTTCTAATACTAAGAAAAATAAAACCATTAGAATGCTTACTTGGGCTCCAAAGATGAGGTATGGTGTTGATTTAATGTTTGTGGTTGTTCAACAAGCAACAATTTTCATCACTACATGATCCCAATATGGTTAAAAAAGGGTTGTGGTTGCATACATAAAATATTTTATTAGGAATAAGTGCATGTTCCTAAGAATTCATTTGTGTTCCTAGAGTGTGTGCATTCCAAAGGACGCATTTCGATCTCCCAACCTAGTTGGCTTTGTAGTTGCTACATTTAGCGTTATTAATCCTAGACTACTAAAAATATGTGTGCACTCTTTTGATGTACGCACTCCTAATGACCGCATTTCCACTTTTGAGATAGTTATCTTCATGTAGCCACACTATCCCATTACTTTTAAATTACATCATGCTATATCATACACTCAAAGAACTATATTGCCATTCTTTTTAACTTAAATCATGTTATATCATGCAGTGGAAACTATATATGTTCGCCACCAAACTCTTTTTAAGCCAAAGCAAGGCATCTTATTATAAAGTATTCCAAAATATTACAAATTTGTCTTATATCAACTATAGTGAATTATCTTAATTACACAAATGATTTTAAAACAAACACACACACACACACACACACACACACACATATATATTTAAAAATAAAAGATAAAGGGAAAAAAAGGAAAATTAAATTAATAATTTAATATTTAATAATAAAACACACAGTTAATTATCACCTAAAAATAAACTAATTAAATAATTTTTTTTTTTTGTTTTAAGAAGCACATTGTACATCCTAGTAATTCTTTTGGCTCTCAACCTCACATTTTCCCCTTTAAAATAAAAATAAAGTATACTTTCAATTAAATTTAATGTTAGCTATAACAAAAGCATAAATGAATATACATATTTAGTTAATTTGAATTTAAAGCATTATAAAACATCAATAATCTTACTTTCACTATGATCTCTTGATTCATTGTTAATAGTACAACCTAATATGAAGGAAATCTGCTAAAAAAATTTTAATCTTAAATATATTGTTTGAATAGGCATGTTAGGTAATGCTCATAGGTATCTAATTTTGAATAGGGCTTCCAAAAATTATTTCAATTATTCATAATTATTAGGTGGATGTTATAGATTTAAGCTCCATGGAATATTCTAGAATATTCATAGTAATATACACAAATCAATGGTTGAGATTTATCTCCAAAGTAGTTATGTATTTTTTCCTCTTTTACTTAAATTGAATAATTAAAAACTTTGTTAATGCAAATGTCATTTGAAGTGAGTCGTAACTTTTTTGGGAATGTGGTATTGATAAGTCATTTTATTGGCCCATGGTATTGTAAGAAATATTTTTTATACATTAGAAATCTCCATGGTAAAGTGGGGCTAATGTCCATGGTTAGGAATCCATGGTAAATTAGGATAAATATTCATGATGATCAATTGTAAAATGTGGATAAACATTATATGTTTTCATTATAATATATATAGGAAATGCATATAAATAATAAAGTTATAATTTAGTCATTTATTATGATTATTTAAAAAAAAATAGATAATGAAGAAGTGCTTTTATGCTTATGATGAATGGATTCCTATCTACATTTACAACCTATTTAATTTAATGATTGAGCTATGATATTTCTTTATGAACTTTATATCCTAAATAAAAATAAAATAATAAAATTACTAACCAATAAAAGGAATATATGTAATTCATCCAAAAATTAATATATATTTCATTTGTAACATTGAGAAAGTATTAATAATAGTAAATCTATTCATATGAGTAATAAAATAATTATTTCACTATGCAATAATAATATATAATATATAATATATAATATATATATATATATAAATATATATATATATACATACATAATACATACATTACATTTAATGAAATAATGTGGTCTAAAATAAAAATTTCAATGTCAGTATATGTATATATTATAGAAAGAAATTAAAATAATATGGTTAAATAGTTTAAAATATTTTTATTTTCTATTTTTTCCATTTTGAGTTACACGGTCAATTTCGTAATCTAACAAAAAATTGTTGGAATAACAAATTTAAGTTATGTGATCTACAAATTAAAATGCCTAAAAAAAACTTTATACACCATTATCTTAACCAGAAATTTATAACTCTTAAAAATGTTAAAGTTTCTTGAATTGCATTTTTCTTTCCAGCTTTTCCACTACAAAAGATGTGTGTATATTAATGGATCTATTCTAGTGTAAATAAAACACAAGTTGATGTACATTTTTATAAGAGCGTCTCATATCATATGTGAGTTTTTCTCATCATTTTCAAAAGCACTTTATATGTGAAGAGTATTAAGATATCAGTGTTGATTAACCTTAACTTTGTATTTTGTAGTTAGGAAATAGTGAGACAACTCCATGCTAACTATGACAAAAATTACCTTGTATCTTTTGATAATCATCATTATTATATAAGTGTACACCTTTTATCAACTTTGTATCTAACATATATATATAAAATCATTAGTATATGAGTTTACACCTTGTTTCAATTTTATATCCGGCATATTATATTATAAATATATATATATATATATAAACAGAACCTAAAATATGTTTTAAAATTTCAATTCACATATTTTTAAAAGGTAATTTTAAAAGATAAATTTTTACATCAAATTATTTAATCTTTATGAAAATATAAAAATAAAATTAAAATGGAAACTTTTAACACCTTCACGTAATTTTTTTTTATAATCAATAATTTTTTAATAATTATTTATCAATATAAAATAAAATAAATAAATTTTTCTTCATACTAAACCTTAAAATTCCCCTTCTTCGACTATATTATTATTTAAAATTAATTTAATATTTATTTCATCCGATGTTATTTTAAAATAGTTTTGTGGTTTTTTTTAAGATATGGTTCCGGGAGCTATTATTTCCCAATTTGATGTCAGATCTTTTAACAAGATTAATCCTGGAGTCTGGAAGTAACATTAATTTATTTACACTTTTAAATTACATTTTTAATTCACAAATTTTCCACCAATTTCCAACCTATGTTTTTATTTTTTCATTTTAATTGGAAAAACTTGGCTGCAAGCAACATTAATTTATTTACACTTTTAAATTACATTTCTCATTCACAAATTCTCCAATCAATTTCCATCATATATTTTTATTTCTTCTTCTTAATTGGAAAAATTGGAAAAACTGAGTACATACATTCATAGATAACCATATATCTAATTCTCTTCTATCATTACCAAAATTACTAAAATTTGGATGAGTTGTAATTTTCCAAAAATGAATCAAAACTCCCTGGTTTTCTTCCACAAAGTCTTAGGTTTCTTCTAAAGTTAATAAAAAAATACTTTCATCTCTATCAAAAAAAGTGGATAAGATTTTTTATTTACTTGCTAGCATTATTCATATCCAAAATTTCTAATTGTTAAACTAAAACAAAACTAATTAGGAATAAAATAAAAGAATGTAATTCATTCCACATTTCATTTGTTTTTTCCCGAGCATCCTCCAATGGTTGATTTCTCCACTTCACCAAATATTAAAAGTATTTTTTTTTTAGTTTTCTTCACCACTTTTAGATCTAATAACCCTTCAATTTCCTTTGGAGTTGCGTTGGGTAGTTTTTGCTTACTTTCAACAATATGATCTACTTCACTGGAAGACTCATCATCTCAAACTTTTTCTATTCCATGATAATATTTTCTCTAATAGAAAATTTGGGTATGCACAATCTGCTATCTTTAAATAATAATCCTTTGTTCTACATAAAGAGCAGCCATGAATTCCTATCACCACTAACTCGATTTTTACAGGTAGCATATGCATCTTCTAAATCAACATCTTCCTTGTACATCTCCCTCATTTCATCAAATCCTAAACTGTTGATTTGAAATTCATGCAAAATAAATTTTATTGTACATAATGCATCAACAAACTTATTTGATTTATCGCTTGTATGTTTGATGACAAATGTGAAATTTTGCAAGAACTCCACCCATTTAGCATGTCTTTAATTGAGTTTGGTATCACTGTTTATAAATTGTAGAGCATGTTATCAGTATAAAGAACAAACTCTTTGGGCATAAGATAATGCCTCCATTTTTTTAAAGCTTGAAGTATAACATAGAACTTTTTATCATAAGAGGAATACTTTTGCATTTCTTCATTTAATTTTTGACAGAAATATACAAGCGCGCTTCCTTCTTTACTTAGGATAGCTCCAATAGCAACTCCTCTTGCATCTATCTCAACTTGAAAACATTTGCTAAAATCGTGTAATGCTAATACAAGTTTTTCAATTATCCTATGCTTGATTTTTTTTTTAATTTATATCAATTGCTACAGTCCATTTAAATGGCTTCTTATTGTACTTGACTTTGTCAGCAATGGGCGCACAAAAACTACTAAAATTATTTATAAACATTAGGTAGAAACTTGCAAGGTTGTGAAAGCTTCTTACCTCAATCACATTCCTTGTAATAGGCTAGTTAATGATTCCCTTCACTTTATGCAAATCCATCTTTAATTCTTCTTCCGAAATCACAAAGCCTAGGTATACCAACTCATTCTTTCATGAAGATACATTTCTTTAAATTTATCAACAGCCTCTTCTCTTGCAGGGTGCTCAAAACTAATTTGAGATGCTTGAGACGCTTTGAGATGCTCTTCTTTTGTTTGCCTATACACTAAAATGTCATCGAGATAGACAAGAATAAATTTACGTGTACATTCTTGACTTCATTCATTAATATCATAAATGTGCTAGGTGCATTGGTAAGGCCAAAAAGCATTACCAACCACTCATACAACCCATTGTTTGTTTAAAAGTTGTTTTCCATTCACCCCCCTCTATAATTCTAATTTGGTGATAGCCACTCTTGAGATTGATTTTAGAAAAATACTTAGCACCACTCAAGCAATCAATCAGATCTTCAATGCGAAGAAGTGGAAATTTGTACCTAATATTAATTTTATTGATGGCCCAGTACACATTCTCCATCCACCATCTTTCTTCGGGCGAAGCACGGTGGGAACAACATGGACTTAAGCTCTCCTTTATTAATCCTTTGTCTAACAACTCCTGCACCTATTTCTTTATCTCTTCATTTTCTTGTGGAGTCATGCAGTATGATGCTTTATTCGGAAGACTTGTCTCCGAAATTAGATTTATATGATTACTAATTCTTTGAAAAGAAGACAACTTACTAGGCAACTCATCAACAATTGTATCTACAAACTCATCCTACATAACCTTGACTTCTTCAGAAAATCATTTAAACGTGTGCTAGTAAGAATTACCTAGGGCTTACCAATCAAAGAAAATTGATTTTCCTCTTTCTTTTTGAGCTCTTCCTACAATTACTTCCAATCCATAAGTAGCACACTATGGCCAACTTCTTCTTTCGGATCGTTATCGTCCAAAGGTAATAACATATGCTTTTGGCCATTTTGCTCAAGAGTGTAGGTGTTCCTCCTACCATCGTGAATAGCTTTCCTATCATACTGCCATAGTCTTCCAAATAACACATGGAAAACATCCATTGGAATTATATCACATAACACATCATCCTTGTAATTACCAATATGGAACTCCACTTTACGTTGCTCATTCACCAATATCTGATTGCCTTTTTGTAGTCAAGACACCTTGTAAGTTGTGGGCTATACTATTATCTGTGACCCCAACTTCTCTACCATTTCTATGGAGACCAAGTTATATGTGCTACCACTGTCAATCACCACTTTGTAACATTTGCCTCATAATTTGCATATGGTTCTAAATAAGCTTTTTCTTTGTGTTGGTTCCTTAACTTCTTTTTCAGACTTAATGAAGATTCTCTTCATCAATAATGATTGTCCTACCTCTCATGTTTCATCATGCATAACTATAGCTGCATTTTCTTCTTCTTTTGCTATATTTGCTCCTCTTTGGCTTGTAGGATTATTTTCTTGACAATCCCATGACTTATGTCCCAATTTCCCACAATTGTAACATTGAACTTAGTAGTCTCTGCCTCGACCACGTCCTTTTGAGAAAGGCCTCGTTCCTCTTTATTCAACTCCTATTGATGGTTGACTGCTTGAACTACCTTTGCCTTCCTTTGGAGGCTAGGTTTTCTCCTGCTAATTAGTTTCTCCTCTTCCCTTTACAACACTCCTCCCTCTATTCCTTTGGCTTTGCTTTCTAGCCAATTTTCCATGTGCTTTCAAAGCGAATTGGTAAGCATCTCTACAGTTCTGGGTAAAAATAGGCTAAACTCATCTTGAATATTGAACCGTAACTCCTTGATATATCTCACAACCTTTTGAGTTGTTTCTTTGATATATCATGTTCTAATATTCACCTTCTAAAACTCTTTAAGAATAAATGACCTTTGTTTCAAGTTTTGCATTTTTTTTTAAGAAAGACAACTACTCGTCTTTGGGCAAAAATTTGTCTTTCAACTTTGCTACCATTTCTCTAACTTTTGAGCTTGGCTTTGTTCTTTGTTCTACTTTCTTCTTGAACTCCATCCCACTAAAGAGTTGTGTGTCCTTTCCCTGTAGTAACAACCGAACATCCAGTGTTTGTCCCTCTTCGTACTCAACATGCGTATCTAAAGCATTGATCCAATCAGAAAAATAATTAGAGTGATTGGTTAACATGTCGAATCTTATTGCTTCGTTGGATTCCACATGTCGCGACAGCACTCATTGTTTCAGCTGACGTCGCAACTATTTTCGCTAGGTTTATGCAATTGTATTCCTTTCACGCACCATTATTTTTGATACGCCATGATCGCTTAACATTCCATCTTGAAAGTATCTTTCATTATTCGAATACGATTGAAGTTGGAGTCCAGCTCGGAAAGTGTAATAGTCTCCTCCATCCTGCTACGCTGCCTCTCAATAAATACCGACCGCTCAGTACCACTCTATCATTCATCGCAGTTCGGATTATCTGGAAAACTACAAGTTAGTAGTACAGTTGGAGGGAGCTCCCACTTTGAAAGCATAAAAGTGGCTTATTGTGCTATCTCATGCGGTGTCAACCCCCTGCAAAGGGAGTGTGAGGAAATCCATCTCGCTTGCAAAGGTATTAGTCGGATTAGTTCAGTGCATTTGAAACATTTCCCAATTGCTGCTGTTGATTTATGTTTTTTTTGGAATGATATTCCTTTCTTGTCAAAAATAATAGGTCTGGGATGTGACGAGGAGAAGATAATACAAATACTGGGAAGCAAAAATGCGCAGCAGCGGAAGGAGATAAGACAATCCTATTATACAATATATAAGGAAGACCTTTGCCAGCGGCTGGAGAAGGAGCTTCACGGCAAATTAGAGGTGCGTAAATCTATCTATCTATCTAAATATGAGAGAGAGATGCATAGTCTAGATGTATCGACTCTTTTTAGGCTTCGTAAGGATGTAATAGTTTCATGGAAGAACTCTGCCGCTATATTTAAAATAGATTAAAACCTTAAAGACAAAGTGGTTTCAATCAGAACCATACAGGTCAAGTTTCACTGCATTCTAAGACAACTCGAGGAAAAGACTCTCCTTTATCCATCCCTCCGGACATTTACTGTTGCAGTATAATCTTGTTTTTTCATTTTGTTGATGCGTGCAGAAAGCCATTGTGTTATGGATGCACGAGCCAGCTGAGCGGGACGCTATCATTGCCAGAACCGCTCTGGAAGCATGGCGCACAGATGATCGTGTTCTTATCGAAGTGATTTGTACAAGGTCCTCCACTCAAATCGGTATGACTCGTGAAGCTTACCGGAAATGATATCAGAGGTGCCTTGATGATGATGTTTTCTGCAAAACGAAGGGTTCCTGTCAAAAGGTTAGATGACGAAATATACCTAACAACGCATCAATAACGGATCCCAAATAAAACATCAAATCGTAAATCAAAATCAAATGTGCTCCTGGAAGGTTTTTATTCCTCTGGGCAGTATACTCAACATAAATTTCATTTGATATTAGTATATATGTATCAACATTGGAAGATTTTATTCTTACCACTTTTTAGGAATATCAACATTATCAATAAACTTATTTTGTTTTATTATATCATAAAGCTCTTATATATAATCGTAAATTTCTTACTTGCTAATGAAATCGGAATTTTGATTTCATGAAGACAGCTACTTCTGGCGCTGCTGAAAGCACACCGATGTGAATGTAAGGGTGTTGACATGAACAAGGTTAAATGCGATGCCATGCTGTTGTATGAAGCAGGGGAAGGACGGTGTGGAACTGATGAGGAAACTTTTATCCGATATTCAGCGAGAGAACTGTCGCCCAACTACGAGCTACACTTGCTTGCTACAGGCAAGAATACGGGCACGCACGACATTACAACGGTATGCTTCCAACTGTCATACAATCCTAATTAATCGATCTGTCTCTCATTGATCCAGCTCTTGGAAAAGTCAGATTTTGGTGGTTTGCTAGGTCGCTGATCTGTCAGGTTTTTTACATTCTATACGACAAGAACAGGCGCTCAGGAGGGAAACACAGAAAGAATTCGACGAGGCCATTCGAGTTACAATCAAGAGCATGTATTTGCCAGCTCACTATTTTGCTAAGGTATTACTTTCAGATGGATAATCTAGTCTTTCATTTTATTTCTGATTTATCAAAAAATATAGAGATTCTTATATTAATATATATATTTATTTTCATATATTTTTTTTATGTTTTACGCATCAGATTATTCTTATATAAATACATTTCGCTACCCAATCGTAATTATAGAATTGTGTGATTGTATATTTGTTTGATATTATCCAGGAGCTCCACAGAGCAATGAAAGGGCTTGTAAATGACGAATCTGCAATAGCTCTTGTGATGGTGACTCGCGCAGAGGTGGACTTGAAGCAAATCCATGTGGTGTATGAGAGAGTATAAAATGAGTATCGTGCAGGCACTTCACCAGGAGATTTCTGGTTATTTCAAGAACTTCTGCCTTGCTCTGACCGTTCGCGCTGGCATTCCTCAGGCGTCCACGTCACACTGCGGTTGCAACTAAGCAATTTGGGATTGGGACAATCACCTTCTGGATCAGTTAGTTTTTTCAGATCGAAAAGGCGTGAAGTAAAGAAATGGGCTAATCGTGAGCCCATGTTATATATTGGGCCAACAATAACAACTCACAAACGAAGTCAAATCGCCACACTTCACAATTTCAAGTGCTAAGCCACACTAATAAAGGACAGCTATTAGCGTCCACTAGGCTGGGACGCAGGCAGTCATGTGATGTGTGTATGCATATTTACAGTAGCTTTCTCTCAGTAATCCATTCCATCCTGCCCTGATGATTTCTTTGTTAATATTGCGTTATCATGTCAACTCAAACATGAGGTTAGGTGAAAGAGAAATGTGGTTGAAACTTTGAAACAAAGGTTAGGTGCAAAGAAATCGCATTTTTCATTATTGGGTTGAGTTTAGAATCGGTCACTTTGTTTGTTTACGTCAGATTTTGATATCGTTAGGATACTGTTATTATACGATGTATGGTATTAGCCATTGAGTTGGTATTATTTTGTTTTTACCAAAATATTTGCAATTTTTCCATAGAAATTATTTTATGGGGTTGAATTTTATTAATTTATATTAATATTTGGTTTTTTTTATTTTTTTTTTTTTAATAATATGATGTTTAATTTTCTTTTAATGATTATTATGTAGCCTTTGCACGATATGATTGGTTTAATTTTCTTTTAATGATTATTATTGTAGCTTTTGCACGACACAACTTAATAATTTTTTTTATGTAATTACAATATGTATGTTATAATTTTTACTTATTTTTAGGCTTTTCATGTTTAACTTTCATGGAAATTAAATCTATGAAAATAGCTTCTGTTTATATAAATAATAAAACACCTCGATTTCCCAATCCCTAATACCCAAATTCACTAGATTCTAACTCTTAACACTAACTTGAACTCAATATTTATTCTTTAATTTAGTTATATTTCAACCAAGAGAAAAGTACTTGTTATGAATAGGATATTGTGTTAGTGATACTAAATGTCTAATAAATAAAATACATATGGATAGACATTAATCATGAAGTTATAATTTATTGTAAAATTATTATTATTATTATTATATACAAACATGAAACAATATGACAATTAATTCACCTCTTGATCACTATGAGTCAAAGACCAATATTTAACTTTGGAAAACAAAATTTTATTCAATAGCATTGAAAAATTGATTTTCAAACATTTGATTAGACTATAATTTTAAAAATTATTACAACATTTGCATCATGTGGATAACTCCCTTTGAATTCACAATGTAGAGATTGATCCAAACTTATGAGCATGAACATATACATACATATGATTTTATTTGTCTTTAAATAATAATTTTATTTGTTTCTTTGAAATAAATTATAAATTTCAATTTTTGATAATTTATTATAAAATATTTTTTATTTTACTTTATTTAAAGCATAATTTTATTCATTTGGGAAGTCAAATTTCAACAATGTAATATACAAAATTTTAATTTTAATATTCTATATATATGATTTATATATTGATAAACACATTTTAAATAAAAAATACATATAATTAAAAAAATAATCACTAAACTTAAAAAATAATCACTTTATTATTATATCAAGCTAATTTCTTAGAATCACTATATAATTACATCAAATTGTTCTTTAAAATATGTTTTTGAGCATAGAGCCCATTTCTACAATGAAATATCAGGTAGATACGTAACTTCCATGTGTTAATATAAAGTTTACACATCCCTTTTAAAATAAAAATAAAATATAATCTTTACTATAATCAAAATAGAAAACAAATATACAAGTTCCTTTAGTTTTACTTAAAAGTATTATAAAACATAGTCACACTACTACACTAAGGGCACTTTTAAGACAGTTTGTAAGAGAAAATAAATCTTTTGTCTTAAAAAGTTACTTTTTATTTCAATTATTTTACATTAAAATTTAATATCAATTGAATTGTCTTAACTATAAAATTGAAGACAAAAACAATTTGAAACAAAAATATTCGAAGACAAAACTTTATATTTAAGACAAAAACTGCTTAAGACAAATATATTTTAAGAAAAAAAAATAAATTTAAGACAAAAATATTCTAAGACAAAACTTTATATTTAAGACAAAAACAATTTAAGACAAAAATATTTTAAGACAGAAACACTTTGAGACAAAAATATTTTAAGACAAAACTTTATTCTAGGACAAAAATAATTTAAGACAAAATTATTTTCAGACAAAATTAGATTGAAACAAAAATATTTTAAGACAACTTTATATTTAAGACAATGGCCACTTAAGATGACAATCATTTAAGACAATTAACAATTAAGATAAAAACACATCAATTTAAGAAAATACTATCTAACAACTACAAAATTGATTCTGACAGTGCACCCTAGGTACGCGAGCTTGCAGGCTACTACTGTATCGCACCTATACTAACACTACTATTTCACTTTCCATTCATGTTATCTTATATAAAGACAACGACTTGTTGGGCTCTTTGTTTTGTGGGGGTAGCTGACTCTAAAGAATGTGAAAACTTTCCGTGGAAATTTTCCCAAACATTAATTACTCTTTTGTCCCTTCGATCTTTGTTGATATGATTAGAAACAACTTATGTCGTTACATTCGACACTACTACATGGAGGGGAGTTTTAAGACAATTTTTTAAGAAAAAATGAGTCTTTTTTTCAATATGACGCTCTAGTAAAAAAAGATAAAGGATTAGGGGTTCATCTTTATGCTATTGATGGGTTCTTCACGAAGTAGAGAAATGGAGGTTGACAACGACTAATGGGATTTAGGGTGATGGAGGCCGAAAACAGAGGTTTGCGTCATGAGAGGAGCGATGGAGTCACTTTTGATGAACATTAATAGCTGGTAACATAGTTGGAGTAATTTTTGGGGTCTCCATCGATTGTGTTTTAATATGTGTTTTTTGATTGTTTTATTTATTTTGAAAGCTACTTATATCCGTTGGTTGTTGTTATTAGCACATTGTTGTGCCAAATTGGAAAGATAGATTAGATTCACCTAAAGCATTGTTGAAAAATGCAACAAGAAATTCTAAATTTGATTTTGGCTTGATTAAATTGAGAAAATTTGAATTTCCACATCAGCAGATAACTTGGATGCCATTAGTCTCTGTCACCCATTTTACTCAATAAATTTGAGTTGGAGGCTATTAAGCATATCCGATTTCTAATTTGTAGCAATCAAAGTCAATTATCTCAAGTTGTTTTAAGTTAAACTAGTTCTAACTGTTGGAGGAACTAGTGGACAACTTATTCTATAGTGGGACTTCAGTCAAATGTAGTGATCATCTAGTTAATTGATCAATCAACCCAAAATAGCTAGTGCATGCAAAGAATTCGATTTCCCTAGAAATGGTGGAGATTCCAAGGTAGTGTAACATTAATTGTAGAGTAGCCTTGAGCATATAGGTGTTGCATGCAGTCAGATGATCAGCCTGAGAAATTGCAGAATCAATTTTGGCAAAAAACCTAGATAATAAAGGCCTAATTTCTCAAGGAATTTAACAAGGAAATAGGGGCTCAAGTAGAGGTAGAAATTGACAAAGTTTGGGTTTGAGCCTCTTAGTGAGCAGAGAGAGAGGTTATTCACTTACAAGTTGTACACAGTTGAGTAAAACAATTGTAATACATCTATATTCATAAGATTTATGCAAGAAGGCATTGGAGTTATTAGAAGATTGCTTTCCCCAGGAAAAATATTATGTGCGTGTGTTTTATTTCTTATTGCCTGTCTAAATTTTTTGTTCTAAATTGTGAATTAACTTCCGTAGAGAAACAAAGTATGTTTGTGTCTTATGATTTTGCAAAAAAATCATGAGCAGTTGCAAATTTACACCATAATTTTTACATTGTATCATAGTAGGATTCACATTAGAGCAAGATTTTCGAATTTGTTTCTCAGGAGGTTCAAATTTGCAGCTCAGTGTAGCAAGATCTCTTAAGAACTAAAAATATGATCTTCAACGTGCTAAGGCTACAGTGTTCCTTGGAAGGAAACTCTAATTTCATTAACTAGAAGGATCGCATGGAGGAGGTATTCGATGACAATGGATTGATATAATACTTCAAGAGAGATGTTACAAAATCAACATAATATGATGCCCAAAACCTTGCTCAGTGGAAGAAAGTTGTATCCAAGGTGTAGATAATAATTTTGGGGGGAGTACGGGACCACATTGTCAGCAATATCCATGGGAAAGAAAATCCTTATGCAATGTGGTACGCACTAACAAATATGTTCTAGAATATTAGTGACCACAAAAACTTTGTGCTCAAAGATACACTTTGAAATATCAAGACGTAGAAGAATGAAATTATCTTGCAATATCTGAAGAGGTTCACACAAGTTCATGATGAGCTTGTAGGAGTTGGTGTTACTCTTTCAAAGGATGACTTGGTAAGAATATACCTTTTGTGCCTTCCCATGAATTGTCATAGCTATCAAGATTAACTGAATGAGAGCGAGAAACTATCAAATAGGGAACACATATGGTACGATTTGGTACAGGAGGAAATAAGGTAGAATACCAGAGTTGGGACCTCATCTAAGGGCAAGGATGAAGAAAACTTTGCATTGGATGGAAACGGAAATAAGGGAAAAGGGAAGAAATCTCAAACGACACTAGAATCGAACCAAGGGAGAAAGAAGAAAGATTTTTCAAAAAATAAATGCTTCCATTGTCATGAATACGGGCACTATGCCACAAAGTGCCCACAGAAAAAGGCAAGAAAGAAGACCTTAGGAGGAGTAGCGGGTGAAGCCTTGGCATCACAGTTCAACCTTGACTTTACCCTTATCGCATGCATGTCCAACATAGTTATGGGGAGTGTGTGGTACTTGAACTCAGGTGCATTGTTCCACATGGCACGGTGTAGAGATTTTTTTAGTGACCTAGAGGAGAAAGATCTCTAGATGCGCATCAAGATAGGGGATGACGAAAGGTACAACATGACCAATATTGGTACAATCACCTTTTAGAAGAGTCAAGCTCCCCTCTTAGCCTCAAGGATTTCATATCTTTTCTAGGCCTAAAGAAAAATCTCATCTCTGATGCAATCTTAGAAGACCGTGGTTATGACATGATCTTCAAAAAAAAAAAAAAAATACTGAGATACATAACCACGAGACATGTGAAGAAGATTGAGGTTTGTGTGAAGAATCTATATAAGTTAGATGTGGAAGATTTTGTTTCATTAAGAACTAAGTAAGAGAAATTGTAGGGCCAGGATGTATGTGAACTTTAGCACATAAGATTTGGCCATTTGCATCATGGCACCTTGAATTTTATATAACAAATAGCCACTAGCCTCCCTAAAGGAGCACTTGAGCAGAAGGATGTATGCAAAGGATGTACCTTGGGGAAGTACATAAAAACCATATTCCATGATCAGGACAAGAAAGTGCATGCAGTACAAGAAAGGATCTGCTTTGATGTCTCTAGAAATTTCTTGATAGCCTCCACTGCCAGACACAAATATTTTGTCATTTTTATTGATGACTTCTCACATAAGTGTTGGATCCCTTCATGCGAAGGAAAGATGAGACATTCTCCAAGCTCGTAGAATTCAAGGCATTGGTTGAGAAAGAAACCAGCAAGAAGGTGAAGGCTCTAAGGAGGAATAATGGATGCGAGTATGTGTTTAATGAATTTAAAATTTTTTGTGTGAAAGAGTACATTCAACAAGGGTCGACAACACCCCACAACCCAAATTAGAATGGGGTGGTTGAGAGAAATATCCATAGAATTTTGGTAGCAATGAGGGTGATGTTGCATGACCAAGTCCTACCTCTGCATTTGTGGGTTGAGGCATGCAATACAATAGTCTGTTCGCTGAATTGAAGTCCTCATCGGATTCTTGGCATGATTACACCGAAGGAGGCTTCCTCTCAAAGAAAGCCATATGTGTCACACTTCAAGTTTTTTGGAGCCTCTGTTTACTGCCGGGTCTCAAAATAATAAAGGAATAAGCTTTAGTCGACTGCAGAATTAGGGGTATTTGTGGGTTACACGGAAACTCCCCAAAACTAAAATGTGTACTTGCCATCACTCATAATGATAGTTGTGTCAAGGGATGTAAATTTTGATGAGAGAAATCTATGTGGTTCTCTCTTGAGAGGGAGCTTTATATCCCACCAAAAGATGAGATTTTAGCTCTAAAAGAGGAACCTTAGGAAGTTGTAGAGAAACCACAAATTATGGAGCAGAGAGTGGAGACATTCACTAAAGAAAAAACTCTAGAGAAGGCAGAAAAAGAACTAAGGAAGTTGATAGACTTGTGTAGGATGTGAGGGAGAATGTGGGAAATCCTTCAAATTTGTGTAAGAAAAGGAGGTCGCCTAAGAGGTACACTTGCTACATGGTTCTTATGACAGAGCTTATAGAGATTAAGCCATCCTATTTTGAGGAAGAAATAGAGCTACTTGTATGGGTTGATGCAATGGTGGAGGAATATGAATCCATTCCAAAGAATTGTGTTTGGGAAAAGGTCCCAAGACCAACATATAAATCAATAGTGGGCTTGAGATGGATCTTCAAGGTGAAGCAGGCAACATACATACGCATAGGGAAGTATAAGGCCAAATTTCTGGCCAAGGAGTACTTTGAAGTTGAGGGAATTGACTATGAGGAGACCTTTTCTCTTGTAGCAAGGTACTCATCCATTCGATCAATTCTTGGTTTGGCTACTCAGATGGGGTAGAATATCCACCAGATGGGTGTAAAAACAACATTTTTGAATTAGGTTATTAAGGACGAGGTGTACATAGAGTAAAAAAAATGGTTTGGAGACATTTGATCGAGAGCCTCATGTGTGTAGACTCAAGTGAGCATTGTACGATCTCAAACAAGCACCTCATGCTTGGTACACCAATATCGATAGTTATCTCACAAATTTGGGCTTCACCATAAGTGAAGCGGATGTAAACCTCATCACATTTGGATAGAAGGTAAATTTCTTATTATTGTATTCTATGTTGATAATTTTATTTTAACTAGTATTGAGTTGTTGATCATATCTTGCAAGGAAGACCTTGCACGAGAATTTAAAATGAAGGACATGGGTCTCATGCACTACTTTCTAGGGTTGGAAGTATGACAAGGTGATGGGGAATTGTTTGTCTCTCAAGGAAAGTATGCAAAGGAGATACTGTAGAGATTCTACATGGAGAGTTGTAAACCCATGGAAACACCTCTAATGAACAACTAGAGGAAGGAGGATTCCACTTCAGGTGAAGTGGATGCTACCATTTATTGGCAGCCTGTGGGTCCACTCATGTATCATGTGAACACATGACCAGATACGTGTTGTGTAGTCAACCAGCTAAGCCAAGCTATGGTTAGGTCAACTAAACTATTTTTTAAGGAAAGTAAGCATGTTTTACGATACCTCACAGGCATTACCCAGTTTCGGCTATGATACAGACGAGTAGAGGGAGTGAAGTTGTGTGGCTTCATAGATGCAGATTGAGCACCAATTCCATCAAACTGGAAGAGTACATCAAGTGGAATTTTTAGTGTAGGGTCCTCATTTTTTTCTTACTATGTGAGGAGGCAAAGATCTGTGATGCTTATCTAGAAAAAATCATAATACATGGCTACTAGTCAAGCAACACGTGAGGTGATATGGATGAGAAAGATACTTGTTGGACTATTTGGTTAGATGATGGATCCAATTGTGATAATCATAGTTGCATCAATCTCTCTGAGAATCCTATATTTCATGATCAATCCAAGCATGTAGATATCAAATATCACCATTTACAAGACTATGTCAAGAGGCAGATCACGTTGCTACACTTCCATTCTAATAGAGGAGTAAGATGTTGACATTTTGACAAAATATTTGTCAAGAGGGAAGTTCGAATTCTGTAGGTGCGAGATAGGGGTGGTTGATAATCCCTTTCTTGTAGAGAGGGAGTCTTGAAAAGTGCAGCAAGAAATTATTAATTTGATTTTTCCTTGATTAAATTGAGAAAATTTGAATTTCCACATCAACAAACATCTTGGATGCAGTTAAATTTTATAACATGGATTTTGTCACCCAGTTTATTCAATAAATTTGAGTTGGAGTTAGAGTTCAGTTAAGCATGTATGATTGCTAATTTGTAGCAATCGAAGTGAGTTATCTCAAGTTGTTTTCAGTTAAACTAGTTACAACTACTTCAGGAACTAGTGGAAGGCCAATTGTGTAGTGGGACATCACTCAAACTCACTGATCATCCAGTTAACTGATCAATCAACCCAAAATATCTAGTGCATGGAGAATTCGAGTTCCCCAGATGTGGTGGAGATTCCATGGTAGTGTAACATCAATTGTAGACTAGTCTTGAGTGTACAGGTGTTGCATGCAGTCAAATGGTCAACCTTGGGAGTTTCGCAATCCATTTTGTAAAAACTCCTAAATAATAGGGACCTAATTTCTCAAGGAATTTTGCAAGGAAATTTGGGATCAAGCAGAGGTAGAAATTTACCAAGTCTAGGTTAGAGCTTCTCAATGAGCAGAGAGACAAGTTATTCACTTGTAGGTTGTGCTAAGTTGAGCAAATAAATTGCTATACATTTATATTCATCATATTAATGCAAGTAGACATTGGGGCTTTTAGCATATTTCTTTCCCCAGGAAAAATCTTGTGTGCACGTGTGTTATTTCTTATTGCATGTATGAAATTTTTGTTCTAAATTGTGAATTAACTTTCGAAGAGCAGTAGAGTAGGTTTTTTTTTTTTAATTTTGATTAAAAATTCATGAGTAGTTGCAACTCTACACCATAATTTCTACAAGGATAGTGGAGGAAAATTACATAATATTCGTTAGTATACAATATGCCTACTTCAAAATATCTATGACAACTTTTGTGAGAAGAAGACGTTTAGGATAAAAGATTGGATTGTGGAAGAATTAGTCACAAAATTCACAAGGGTCTCTAATTCCAAATCCTTTAATATTCCCTTCCATATGTCCTTTCCACACATTTAGTGGGATCAAGGTGGGATTTCTCAATAGTTGGAATACATTTCTATCGAAAGGTTTTGTTGTGGCTCAACATGGAATCTACTTTGGATGGGAAGGTTCAATATGGGTTGTATGATTTTTAGCCCTTTAGCTCATTAGATTCTTTGTCTGTTCATGCTATTGGTCACTCTTAACTTTCCTTCTCCAAGGGATTGAGACTATTTGCTTCATTTATTTTTCATGGCTCGGGGAAAGAAGAAGAATGGAGCCTGTCTCCACAAATTTTCCATGTCACTAAGTTAAAAATAAAAGGAGACTAATTCTATAACCAATAGAATAAAAACCTTTTGAAACACCTTTAGTGAGCTATGCATAGCTGTGACCTATCACTGTAGTTCAATTTTCCCAACTAGACTCACGGTGTAGAGCCCCAAAAATCTATTTTACGGGTTGTTGATGCGAGAGTTCACCAAACTAACTTTACCAACTAATTTCAATGGTTATGTGCTCAAACACCATGACAGGAGAATATTAGTATTCGAAGGTAATGAGTGAAGCTCAATAAATTCCATACGGTTAGAGATAGATCCTTCAAAGGAGAGTCTCAAAACTGAACCTATCTTTGTGACTCATGATTCTCACTCATGACTAAGGTTGGGTCCACACTTATGTTAACCAACCTATTGAAAATGATCTATTAGGTTTTCCATAACATAAAATCAACAAAGCATGTTGAAACATAACAATGGATTATGGAAGTGGGATAGAGCCCTAAGGAAAAACTCTCCAAAAGATACTGAAAGACTCAATTGATTGGCTATCTGTAAGATCATATTATCGGGGGCTTATGGTGGTGGATCGACTACTTCTGGCACAAGGTAAATCAGTAATGGATCTTGTGGATATGGGTAAACTATTGTATCTCCCATTTCCTTTCCACTAACTCATTCACAAACCATTTTGATGATGCGACATTACTTGATTGCACAATCCTATGGTATACGAGCTAGCACAATCTAATGCAATTTATTTTAATCTACCCATAAGCATGCAATAAGCATGGTCATGCCATCCCACCAATGCGCATGGTTCATTCTCTGCAAAATCACTTTCAAAATTGTCGTCTCGGGACAATATAAAACAACCCAAGTCCTCATCCATACTATAAATGGGAATTTTTTTGGGTTACTAAGCATCACTTAAACAAAGCATGTCGAAACATAGCAGTGAATTATGGAAGTTGGATAAAGATTGTGTTAAGTAGTTGATGCATCAGTTCAAGAGGATCCTTTAGTGATGAATAATTGTTGAGTATTAGTGTCTGTATAAATGAATACCTCAAGCCTTGAATAATGCCTCCAAACTCCAATCTAAACACATAAATTTAGATAACATTAAAATTCCTCTTAGCGTGAGGATGTGAAAGGTGAGAATAACTAGCATGAGAATGAGAAATATGAGAATGGAGAAGTTGAATAAGCATACTACAACTAATTTCATAGAATAAAAAGAACCATCTAATTTAAAAAACAAACATTTAAAATAATTTATTTCTTTTTTCAATATATTTTTTCATATTTTCTCTAAAGAAACAAAAGTATAACTTAAAAAACATTTTAAAATATGATGAGAAAACTTATATATATATGAAATAATATTCTTATTATTTTAAGAAAGTCAAAAATAATTGTTTTGAGGAGAAAAAATAAAATTGTCTATTAAAAAATGTAATTAAAAAAATATTTAAAATAATTTATTTTTTTTTGAAATGCATTTTTATTTAAAGTAATTTACTTATCTTTTTAATATATTTTTTCATCATTACAATGAAGCTTTTAAGAAATTTATTTAAGACAAAAATATATTTTGATCTTAAAATTAGAATTTTGTATTAACTTATTAACTTATTCACTTTTCAATTATTTTAAATAAAAAATGGCTCACCTTTTCTAACATCTCCTCGTTGAGCATCCTTTCATCTTAAAGTTAAATTTTGTCTTACTGGTTGAGCATCCTTTCATCTTAAGATTAAACTTTTGTCTTAACTTATTCACTTTTCAATTATTTTAAATTAAAAATGGCTCATAGTTTCCAATTTCTGGTCTCTTCTTTGCATTTTAGGGCTATAGGATTTATTTCTTTGGCATGGGAGTTGTGAAGGCATGGACGGTTAAGAGGGTTATAGAATTTCACTTTCTTCAAACCAGAGTTATCAAGGTATTAAATGGTAAGAGGAGTAGAACAATGTTGCCCAAGGCTAGGGTCAACACACGATTCCTGGAGGGCGACTAATATACATTTGTTCATAGACGAGCGAGGGAGGGTTGTGAGATGCATCCTCGCGGAATCGATGGCCAATCCAAGAGACACTTCTTTGTAGCCTAGTTGTGGCAATCAATAACTGTAGGTACGAAATTCATTTCTACTGATTTTTCTTTTGATTCTTCTCCTCCATTTCTTTAACTCAAGGGACCTCTTTTTTGATGTAGAATGTGGTTCGACTCCTTTCAGCCATGACCCTCGTGGGGTGCCACCGCTAGGGAATTTCATTTAAGTGAAAGGAGGTGAGTATGAGGAAGCTCTCGTTCTCACAAGCTATGTTTAGGTAATGTGTCCAACAAGGCAAAAGAGCCTATGCTCATGGAAAAGTTCACAAAGTTTTGGGAGATCGAAAACATAGTCATTTACCTACAACGGAACCACGCATTTGTGTATTTCAAGCCCATTGAGCATACCAAAGCAGCCAAGGAGCATCTTCAGGTCTTGACCATGAGACGTAACTCTTTCTTAATCGAATTTACCGAGGCGGTAGGGATTTTTCATTTCATTCCTCCTTGTTTGTTCCTCCTCTGGTGGAGGTATTTATTTTAATTCTCCATACACCCTTAGCTTAGCTCAATATTGTGATAAATTTTCCGCAAACCCTTGATTATCCAAATATATTTAAAATGAACACTATTTCCCAGGGGATTTTATCAAATTTCCTTTAAAAATTTGTTTATTTAAAGTATATGGGTTGAGTTCTTTAAATTTATTGTTTGGTTGTTTCCTCTTAATCCTTGTTTTCACACGAATTTGATTTATTTTCATATTTCAAAATTTAAGGAAAGACAGGAAGATGCCATGATATTTCTTCTTTCTTTGGAGTACAAGCAGAAAGACTAGTTCAAGCACTCATGCATCCTGAAGAGCGTATCTTCTATGATAGATCTCATTAAAGTTTTCTCAAATATCGGGGCCCAGAAATGAATATTTTTGGAGACACCTACCAACACTTGTTGGTGGTTTAGAAAAGGAAGGTCTTCTTTCTCACCTTCAATGAGAGTATTACAAAATATTATTGTGATAAATCTACTACTTTGGAGGATAACACAAGCCCAAAATTTGGACTGAACAATGTTGTTTGCTTTAGGGATAAATACTCTACTAAAGAAGCTATCCTTCACCATCTTGAAGAAAATAATGTGTTAGATCCAGGAGGAAGCTATTAGGGTTGTCTTGCTGGTGAATGTGAACATAATGAAGAAACTAAGTGTGAAAAATCAAATTTTGAACCATCTCATATTTTTCTTTTTATTTGGACGAACAATTGATCTTTGATCATGCAATCTCGATGAGTTCATTTATTTCAACATAAAGAAGGGCCCCTTTGTGTTTTCTGATGAGCACCCATTTTATGATGTAGGCAAAGAACAAGAACATGTTGCATATTTGGAAAGGGGCTTCAAAATTGAAAAGAATAATGAAGACTATTAGGGATGCAGTTTAATCACATCCCTAACTAAAGTTGTGATAGGTCTGAAGGATACTTGTTCTATCATGAGAGATATGCAAACTAAGACATGTTCTCCTTTGAATGGCGACGCTAATCTTGATATTACCCAAAAAATTGTCTAAATTGGAGTTTGTTGTGATCAAGATTCCTGATAGGTGTTGCAGTTCGTATGTCACAATTCGACCTCTGTCAATTTATTTCATGAATTTGATGAGAAAGACAACCTGAAAAATCTAGCAGGCATTAGTAGAGGTACACTACACCCCTTTCATGCACAAGAAGTTTAGTTATCAAATTATCAATGAAGGTGGTGTAAAATGTTAGAGAATTATATATTACAGAGCAATGGAACACATAAAATATTGCAGAAATATAAACACAGAAAATGCATAAAACAAGAGAGACACAAATATATGTGGTTCACCCAGTTTGGACTATGTCCACAGAGAAACAGCTAGTCGTTCCTTTTATATTATCCAGCAAACTAAAGAGATATAACCTATAGTAGATCCATTGTAATTCCCTCTTCACTCTCAATCTCCTCTCTCTTCCTCACTCAAAATACAGATAAACATAGACATAATACAATTTTCTCATATATAGTGAGCGGTTGCCTTCTAGGGAAGAAAACCCTAAATTAAACATAACTTCTACCATCAAATCTTCACCTAATGAGCGGCCCAGATTGACTACGAAATTACAACATTTTACAAGGCAACTTTACATCTATTCTTAGCTTCAATGGCACTGCCCCCGATCCCCATGCCAAGGGGGGCTCCCAAAGGTCACAGCCACCCCCCTCTCGACCCCCCTTGTAGCGAATATTTTATAGGTGGCATTGCCACCCCATTACGAACTGGGGTCCAATGCGGAAATGCCTTTGAATACAGAAGATAATTAGGCATGACACCCAACATTAAAGTCGCTTCCTAGTTTCTATATTCTAGAGTCCACCTAAACACTGAATGGGAATATGCCTTTGATGGAAAGGACTATATTCTCCCTAGATTTACAAAATAAGAGGGCATAGTAAAGGCCCTGAAGGTAGAGTAACACCTATCCCTGAGCATTTATGATATATCACGAGTACCACTATATGTAGAATTAAAGGATTTATTATGCAAGATACTGAGGAGGATAATATGTGTAGATAACACTATCTCAATGAGTAACTATCCATAAATTGTCTTCGAATCAAGGCATATGATTGGTGAAGGAGAGGATCATCATCTTGTTGGATAAAAACCATCAATAGTTGTACCCAAACTTCATAGTTCCATTTGAATATCGAGAATGCAATCATCTACAACCTGCTATTAATCCAAGGATTTTATAGATTTGTCTTAAGTTGACCATCTGGCCTTAATTCATGAGGCATTTGATCCATAGTGAGGAAATATCTTTTGCATTCAGTTGTTTATAACACTATTCTACATAAGATCTGGTATCAAAATCAGGGTCCCTTGCAGATACTTCTTCAAGGAACCTCTAATTTCAAGGTGAGAGTTGCCTCAAAAGAGATTATTCCACAATGCCATGAACTTTCTTCATCTTAACTATTCTTCAACATAATAGATAATTCTTCAAAAGGTAATTTATTTGACTGTCTTGTTCACAAATTCATTTGTAAACAAGACTGCAATAGTGCCATAATTTTGTACAAGCTTCTACACCTTGTAAAAAGGTCATGAATGATGTTGAGTTGTATATGATGAGTTGTTATACCTAGAGTAGTGCCACATGTAAGGTATCAAAAAAAAACTTTATTGCACAAGATAGCTTCAGGTCTTTTAGGAGAACCATATTTTTTCTTGAGAGATCCAAGATTTGAGTTTACTGAGGTGATTTCAGTAGAATCTCAGTTCTACTAATAAAAGACTCTGATCAAAAGCTTTCACACTTTCACTTCTTGAAGGTACAACATGACAGAGGAAAACACAATGTCCTTCATGGCTCTTTTGCTTTGCTTGATAGAGAGGAAGGAATAGGATTGATGAGCAATGAATGTGCTCAAATAAAAACCATGGTACAATCAGCCTATGCCACTATGAAATTATTGCACTTGTAGATATTTATGCCCAAATATCCAATAATTATGAAAATATGTATTACCTGTGTCGCTTTTCTTTCGCCAGGGTCAAACGATGCCATAAGATGAAATAGATCTGATATCTTCATAACCCAAGTGACAAAAGCATATTTGTCATAACTTCACTAAAATCACACCACAAGTTTCTATGAATACAACTATTACTACAGAAGAGGATTCCCTTCTCTTATTTGGTTATGGATGCATAGGTTTTTACAATTGTGCCAAGGTTGAATTTAGAGCAACATCGGAGAATGTCCTACTCCTTTCCTTTACTTATTTACATCATTCAATACTCAATATTGCCATATTAATATTCTTATGTCTATATTGTTTCTATCCTCAGCAAGGAGCTCATTAAGATATACTCTCCTAGGAGTATAGATGAAAGAAAAATGAGACATAGTTGATGTGCGAAGATATTTGTAGAAAAAACGTATTTGAGTCATCCATTAAACTACTGCAACAACGATATAATATACTATGATTGTGCCATATCAAAGAGTGAGGAGAAAGTGTCATAAAGTTGAGTATTGAACCAAGGGTATTGTGAGCTATAAAGAAGATTATACACCAAGTGTGTTGTGTCGGGATCATTCCATATATACAAGAATTTTGAGAGTATACTTACATAAATTTCAGAGATCAATTGAGATTATTGTATATCAATAAAGTTGAGATCAATGCATACACCAGTGTAGAAATTATATTATCGATACTATACATCGAGGAGACATAGATGAATAGGGATTGCGCAGATAACAAGTGCTATCAAAGTTACACTACATCCCTTTGATGTAAAAGCAGTTCAGTTATCAAATGATCAATGAAGGTGGTGTTAAATCGACTGTGAAGTTATATATTCTAGCATCCACCTAAACAATGAATGGGAATATGCCTCTGATGGCAAGGGCTAGATGTTCCCTAGCTTTACAAAAGAAGAGGGCACATTAAAGGCCCTGAAGACAGAGTAACACCTATCCCTCAGCATTAATGATATATCAAAAGTACCACTATGTATAGAATTAAAGGAATTTATTATGCTAGATACTGAGGATAATTAGTGTAGATGATATTATCTTAATGAGTAACTATCCATAAATTGTCTTCAAATCAAGGCATATGATTGGTGAAGGAGAGGATCATCATCTTGTTCAATAGACAACATCAATAGTTGTATCCAAACTTCATAGTTCCCTTTGAATATTGAGAATGCAGTCATCAGCAACCTTCTATTAATCCAAGGATTTTATAGCTTCATCTTAAGGTGATCATCTGGCCTTAAGTCATGAGGTAAATGATCCATAATGAGGAAAGATCTTTTTCCTTCAGGTCTTTATAACACTATTCTACATAAGATTCGGATATCAAAATTAGGGTCCCCTGCAGATACTTCTTCAAGGCACCTTTGGTTTCAACGTGAGAGTTTCCTCGAAAGAGACTGTTCCACAGTGCCATGAAATTTCTTCATCTTAACTATTCTTGGACGTGGAATCTTCAGGTGTGCCGCATCTCTTATCTAATTTGTTGCAAAAAAATTATTTATAACTAAAGATCCTTGTAGATTCTTCATAATAGATAATTCCTCAAAAGATAAGTTATTTGACTGTCTTGTTCACAACTTCATTTGTGAACAAGACTACAATAGTGTCATAATTTTGCAGAAGCTTCTACACCTTGAAAAAACTTCATGAATGATGTTGATTTGTATATGATGAGTTGCTATACCTAGAGTAGTGCAACATGTAAGGTTTCCAAAAAAACTTTACTGCACAATATAGCTTCAGGTCTTTTTAGGAGAAGCATTTTTTTCTTGAGAGATCCAACTCTGATTTTACTAAGGTGATATCAGTAGAATCTCAGTTCTACTAATAAAGACTCTGATCAAAATATTTCATGCTTTCACTTCTTGAAGGTACAACATGACAGAGTGAAACACAATTTCCTTTATGGCTCCTTTTCTTTGATTGATGAGGAGGAAGCAATATGATTGATGAACAATGAACGTGCTCAAACAAAAACCTTGGTATAATGAGCCTATGTCACTGTGAAATTATTTCCCTTGCAAATATTTATGCCCAGAGATCCAATAGTTATGACAATATGTATTGCCTATGTCGCTTTTCTTTCATTAGGGTCAAATGATGCCATAAATTGAAATAGATCTAATATCTTCATAATTGAGGTGACAAAAACACAGTTGTCATAACTTCACTAAAATCACACAAGTATCTATGAATACAGCTACTGCTATAGGAGAGGATTCCTTTATGTCATTTGGTTACGGATGCAAAGGGTTTTACAACTGTGCCAAGTTTGAATTTTGAGCATCATCAGAGAATATCCTACTCCTCTCCTTTACTTAGTTACATCATTCAATACTCATTACTAACATATTAATATTATTATGTCGATATTGTTTCTGCCCTCAACAAGAAGCTCATCAAGATAAACTCTTCTAGGAGTATATATGAGAGAAGAATGAGATATAGGTGATGTGCAAAGATCATTGTAGCAAAGATTTAATTGAATCATCCATTAAACTACTACAACAACGATATCATATACTATGATTTTTCCATATCAGAGAGCGAGGAGAAAGTGTCATAAAGTTGAGTATCGAACCCAGGGTAATGTGAGCTATAAATAAATTTATACACCATGTTTGTTGTGCTAATATCATTCCATATATACTAGAATGCCGAGAGTATACTTACATAAAGTGAAGAGACCAACCGAGATTACTGTATATGAATGAAGTTGAGATCAATGTATATAACATTGTAGAAATATTATCGAGACTGTACATTGAGGAGACATAGATGAACAGAGATTATCCAGATAACAAGTGTTATTAGAGGTACACTACACCCCTTTAATGCACAAGAAGTTCAATTATCAAATGATCAATGAAGGTGGTGTTAAAGTGGCTGCCCAGTTCTATATTCTAGCATCCACCTAAACAATGAATGGGAATATGCCTTTGATGTCAAGGGCTACATGCTCCCTAGCTTTAAAAAAGAAGAGTTCACACTAAAGGCCCTGAAGACAGAGTAACACCTATCCCTTAGCATTTATGATATATCACGAGACCACTGTGTGTAGAATTAAAGGAATTCACTATGTCAGATAGCCTATGTAGATCATAATATCTTAATGATTAGCTATCCATAAATTGTCTTCGAATGAAGGCATATGATTGGTTAAGGAGAGGAGTTAAACGAAGAATTTTTTATTTTTTTCATAGCACACATCCTTCTGATATTGTTGTAATTTAGCTTTTGTTTGTAATGTTTGATTTATTTTCATGTTGTTTACTTTAGCTTTTTGTTGTGTTGTTTATTTTCATATTATTGAACTCTATACTATACGAACACTGTCATTTGCAAATTTGGTTCAAAATGCAAGTTCCACCATCCAAAAGATAGGTTGGAAACCTTAAAATCTAAGAAGAATGTTGATGGAAGTGAGGTATTCAAGTCAGTGTGTGTTTTCAACCATTATTTTTTGTCTACCATTTAATATGATATGTAATGAGTCCTTGAATTTTAAACCTCATAAAAAAATATAAAAAAATACTTCTTCACAGTCGTGGATGGCATCCCTAGTAAACTCATCAGTGTAGACTACCGCACTTACCCAAGAGTATTTGAATTGGTCACATGTTTTCATAAAACTAGCCAAATGCCCAACAACGTTGGAGATATTTGGTTGAACTAATTTGTTGGGTTTTTCAATAAATATACATTTATATTAGACCTACAGATTACAATGATAGAATATTTATGCTATAAGAACTTCGTAATTTTGTATCTTAAGCTTTTATTTGGCATTTCAGAGACAGACTATGCAGATGACATATCAGACTATTTTCAAGGCATTGGAAGAATTGGGTATGGAAAAGACATATCATCCTTATGATTATTTGAACTTCTTTTGTCTGTGGAATCCTGAAGTAAGGGACGATAATGAAGCACCTTCTGCAAGTGCGGTTCTAGAAAATAAACCTCATGAAATTTATCCACACTCTTGTTTTCTCAACCGCTCTACATAAAATGATCTATGCTGTCCTCAATTACTAATTTTCCTTATAACATATTTTGTGTTAGATACCTTTAGTAGAAAATGGTTTTTCTCCTGTAATTTACAAAATAGTGTTTAGTTTAGTCACTTTCAAGTGCCTGACTAGCTTAAAACATTTTCAATTCAAAATTGACGAATATTTACTATTACTGAAACTGATATCATATTATCCTTTTGGATGTTAGGTCCTTGAAATTTTACTCACATTCTTTATGTGATAGGATCAGGCTCTGAAAAATCGTCATTTCATGATTTATGTCCATTCATAGGGTATGATTATAGATGATGAATACATCATTCTAGGGTCATGAAATATTAACCAACTTTCAATGGATGGTTTAAGAGATAATGAGATTGCTATGGGTGCATATCAACCACAATATACATGGTCCAAAAAGCGAGACCATCGACATGGATAGGTGATTGGGTTAATATTTTGTACCATGTTTATATCATGCTTTGGTATTGTTTATTTTTGTTTTCTCTGCAGAAACTGCTTTCCGAGGCACTCCCTCCCTCCCAACCTGAATACATACTAAATCATCCCCTCCTCTTTGATTTTTTTGAAATAATTATGCAAATTTTGGCTTGAGTGGGTGCAAAATTCTTGGCATGTGTTACTTTGGGGATGCCCAACGATGCATACACTAAGAATCGAACCTAGGTTAGTTGGGATAGACTCACATCAAGCCTTTGCTAGACCACAACCCAACCTACATAAAATGAAGCACACTTACTAGAGGTCATGCCCGTCGTTATTGAAATTGATGTTGCATGAAGATGAAAGCTAAACTTATATGGGATGTGGTGAACATATCCAGTTTAGTTGGAATTTTATTTAGAGATTATAGATCCAAATCAGCTCAGGCGTTTCTTTGTTCCGAGCTTTTAGTTGAGTGAATTTTCCATGCAACCTCCTCCTGCCATAACATCATAATGCACTTGTTAGTTAGGCTTCATCCTTTTGCTTCATTGCTTCTATATTGTGCGATCTTTCTACTTGTACAATGTATGAATAGCATTAAAGAATAACCTCCCTTACATTGAACAAGGATTTTTTGGGGGCTCCATTTTAGATATTAATAGAATTTATATGCTCTTGATTTTGTAGGTCAAACATGTTGTTGTTTCACTATCAGAGAGGTTTGGTGAGCTTGAGTGCATTGTAAGATACTCTGAATTTTTCATTATGAATGTCAAATTAGAATAGTTATTTGGACATTTTTTTTTGCATTTGAATTTTCGATAATGTCTCATAGGAAAACTAAATTTGCAAAGCCTACATTTATGGTTTTATATATTCTCTAATATCTGGTAGAATTGCTTTATATTTTTCAAATATAGATTAAAAGTTTTCTGACTTTTTTTCTTGTATGGCCATTAGTAGAAACCCTCTTATCTTGACATCAACTCTTGCAAGTACCCCTTTATTTACAAATTCTAGTCTTATCAATATATATAAAAAGGAAGCATGGGCTTGCAACACCCAAACACCAAAAACCCATGCACCTTTCTTGAGACCTAATTGTATGCTAAGTCCTACATTTTTGTTTTTAATAAATCATTTTACATACTCTTGTTGTTTTTTTTCACAGTTATAGTCCTACTCCTTGTCTTAAAAGTCACCCTCATATTGAGCTCATATTAGCCATGTATTTTCTTCTCCATGCTTCATATCATACTATTGATTCCTCTATCATGTACCTTATGGTCATAATTTTGTGTATTGTATTTTCAGAGAGAATATTTTTCCAATCTGCATACACAGAATTAACTTTTGTCAACTCTATTTCCAAATTCCCACAGGAGGATGGTTTATCTTTGGATGGTGACAAATGGAATTGGGTGATTGGAATTATGGTTTCAGTTACTTTTGTGATGTTGTTCCTCATAATGTATTGTCGAAGTTTTACTAATGAGATTGTGAAGGAATATTCTCAATATCATTTCTTTGATGTCGTCACCAACACAATTGGTTTAATTATTGCTATTCTTGCAAGTACTCTATACTGGTGGATAGATCCTACTGAAGTAAGTTGGTAAGAAGTTCTTTGACCTTTTTCTTTACAGTTCATAATTTGCAACTTTTCACATGTTATGCTTATCTATTTTGTTGAGTGTGCATCATGGTTTCTTGGCACTGGCTACTGAAGAGTAGTTTGTCTTCAATTATGTCATCCTCTCCTTTTTATAATCAACGTCCACTTGTTTAATAAGAAACTTGTTGTTTTTTTTTTTCATTATCAAGGTATATCTTTGCATTCAGTAGCAACATAGATCACATTTTTAGCACATGTTCGTGGCCACCAATACTCTTCATTGTCATAAACAATGGCTGGTGTGGAACTTTGAAGCCATAGGGGGCCCCAAATAATTGTGGAACTAGAATGGAGCCATGAATCTATCCAGCTCAAAATTCAAAGGAAAAACATATTCTAGGTCTATTAACTTTTAAGTAGGGGGAACCGATTGCAAAGGTGCAAGAGAATATATCCACTCCATTTCATTTCTTTTGCTTTGATAACGACTCAATCGTAGATTGTGGATTCACAAATCATAATTCTGCTTGTTTTATGTTTAGAAATAAAGATATTTTGTTATAGAATTTTATATGGGTGCATATACACAATAATAGATACATACATGTGTGGAGAAGAAGATGAAGAAAAAGAGAACTTAACATGGAATGAAATCCCAACACACCGATATGCCACCGTAGCAAGATAGCATGTATGCATGAACATTTAACTATATAAGAATATAAGATTTTGAAATTTTTTACTAGAGATATAATCTGCCTCTCTTTGCACCTTTTGGGGCAATTTCTAGTTTTAGTAAGTTAAAAATATGGTCTGCATGATTATAGTTCTTATAAAGATTATAGATCATGTGTCAATTTTTTTTTTTAATTTTTTTTAATCAATGGCTATAAATGTAGTTTTCAGGATTGCTATAACTCTTCACGTAATTATTTAAAGCGTGCTAGCTCAATGGAAGAGCGCCTACCTTACAAGGAGGAGGTTGGTGGTTCGATTCCACTGTGCGCTAACATGAATTTATCAACGATTTTGTAGTTTATTTTAATTAAATGTTTTTTATATCAATTTATTTCAATGGTGAGATATTTATGGATTCATTGCTTTATATTGTCACTAGAGAGACAATAGCTAGTATTAAAGACATATCAAGTCTCTAATCCGAGTGTTGTCTCTAGAGAGACAAAAATGAAATTGTCTCTAGAGAGACAAAAATGAAATTTTCTCCTAAGAGGCAAAAATGTTTGTGTTATATATTGTCTTTATAGAGACAATTGTTTTAGACAATAATATCTAAGAAAATATGTTTTAAGACAATGATCTTTAAGACAATAATTTTTAAGACAATAATATTTAAGACAATAATTTTTTAGACGCCTGCTTAAAGACAATATTTAAGACAATACACAAGTTTTTTTTTTCTCAAGTTAAGACAATTTACTCAAAATTTGTCTTAAAACCCCCCTTTATGTAGTAGTGTCACCTTGATTTAAAAGTATTATAAAACATAGTCACCTTCTGATTGTGCTAGCTTAAGTGAGCTTTATTGGTAGTTGATATTACGACCCAATATAAAATACATAGAGTAAAAATATTTAACACTTACTCTAAGTTATAAATCGAATATTTCCACTTATGAATAAAATATCTCCATTTCCAAAAGCAATAATATAATATTTTATCAACTTTTACAATTATTTTAAATTAATTAAAACAAAAAAACAAATAAGGTTGACATTATTTATATTTTCATATTTCAATTGGATACCTAGATAAAGTATTTTAATATCTATATTAGCTAATTTACTTTAATATCGATTTTACAAAAAACATAAGCATATATGTATATATTTGAACATCAATAAAAAGCTTCAATCTCCAAAAATAAGATCCATGTTTTCCCCATAATAGTAATAAGAAGGGGATGTGTAATTAATTCAATTTTTAATATAAAATTTATATGTGGTATTTAAAAAATGTTAATAGTAATTAAAAAAATCAATTTGAATCATAAATAAAATATTTCGATATATAAGATTAAGTAATATTTAAATGTATTTTAAAATATTTAAATAAAAATAAAGTTTAATCTTGACAATCTAATTCATAAATAAAATGTCTCAATACTCATGTTAACTAAATTGTTTCAATGTCAATAATTTACATATTATATATGGTTTAAAATAATAATAATAAAATTTCCATATATTATATAAATTAATTGAAAAATTAAATTCTTATTCATATAGAAATTCATGTATCGTATTTTATATTTTGACCCTTTTATTAAAGGTTAATTTTGACTAGAACAAATATTTGTTGGAATTGTATGTTTAAGTTACTTCATTCCATGTAATCAAGGGATTTTGGAGTTGAATCCATTTATACATTCAAAAATGAAATTTAAAAAATGAAAATTGATTTATATATATACATACATATATGTAGAGAGAGATTCATCTTAACCATCATATATCAAGTTTCAAGAGGGATGCAATATTTGGAGGTGCATTTCTTTTCAATTTCGTACTATAAAAACTATTTGCCCCGAAGAGATGTGACCCCTCTCAAATCTTACTTGACCATGATTAAAATAAATATATATTGGTTTAAGTTTTTCATCTTCCAACCTATTAAGCATTAACATATGGTCGTGAACAATTATGAATGCATTAGAACAAACTGACCAGCCATGTTTTCAATTTATCTTTATTACCTACACTTTATTCCTAATCATATTAATCAACATTATTTTATTTTTATTACGTTTTATAGTGTAAATATTCTAGGTGGGCATTGGGTAATAAGGGGAATTCTTGTCCTACCACAATAGAACTAGCAATTGCACCACATGTTGCAAAGGAAACATTATAAGGTGGTATCATAGGGAAGAGTAGCATTGATGAAAGGAGATGTGATATAATTTGTAGTTTGCACTTATATAGGATATCAATAAGATCGCACTAAAGGAATTGGGATATAAAGTGAATGCAATAATCTGACCCCTGACACTAATCTAGAAATCTTGAAGGAACTCTCTCACACCGATATTAAGGTCTCTCTCATGGTTAAGAATGAAGACATTGCCAATGTGTTGTCCAGCAAGTGATTTGCAGACAAATGGCGAATACTAATGTTGTTTACTTCTATCTTACAACGAGGATCAATATAGTCCTGGCGGGGAATGAAATTTTATCAAACTACAAAAAACATACCTAGTACCAACTGGTGCTCACTACTTTGAGAATCAAGTGAGCTCTTACTAGATATAAGTTGCATCATATCAAGGTAGGAATCCATTTGGATATGGAAGTGCTCAACACTTCATTTCCTGCATCATGTGGTGCTTTTCAGGATGATGTTGCAGAAACTATCATGAAATGAATGCTTGAGTTTTTGAGTTTATTTACAACCACCATGAACTGATATATGAAGCTCTCATTGCCAACTGATCCATGTTATGGAATCTTCATTCCTTTTCATTCTATGGTAGAGGAGTTACAATTCCTTACATTGTCAATTGTGAGTGGTATAAATGGGGCACTTGGCATCTTAAAGATGCAAAGTTTAAGGATAGGGTATCAAATCATTTGATCTAATTCTTTAGGTAACCTTATCCAAATATTAGAATTTTTTTCTCAAAGTGGATGATATGTGGAGGATTATTTATCTTCAAAGCCTAGCAATCTTCTTCAAAGAAATAGGTTCTAAAATCGTTCTCACTACTCATGGGAGTGCAGGGGTTTTCCACTGGCTATAATCTGATGAATATATTTCAAAAAAGACTATTTCAACATCTCAAATGCAGTTACAATGTTCTACCACATTATGTGAACATTTGTTTAGTTTTATTTTCACTTTATCTAAGAATAAATAAGCACTCATTACTACACATCTCCATGACACCATGTTGAATAAATAAAGGATGCCTACCAAAGCCTAATTCAAATTGTGTCCAGATTTACATGGGAATAAATACAAATTATCCAAACTTGAATCACGAATGTTTATTGTGCTCTTAAATTGTATGGCCTTGTTCTATATTTACTTGTTGAAATTTGTGTTCATAGACAGTGATTTCCTTTCCCTATTCTCAAAATCGATCATTTTTCTTCCCTCTTTCGATGGAAACCATTAAGTGGTTAATTTTTCATGCCCAATGTAATTTTAATTCTTCAAACGCAATTTATTCCCTATGTGTTTTTCAAAACTAGCCTCCAACTCTTCAGAACAACAAACTAAATATTCAACGCAAATTTCTTCAAATCTTATTCAAGTAAGATATTATGATTTTCAAGCACTCTAAAAACTTCCAACCATCAATAATATTACTTATACTATATATGTCATTGCTAATGTTCTAATAACCTTAACATATAACAACAAATAATTTTGCCTGCAATTTTCCCAATGAGTAAGTGTTTAAAAGTGTGCAACAAGAAATTCTTGTTGAGAATGCAACAAGATGATGGAGCTTAGTGGAAAGGAGTCACCTTCACTAAGTGGTCCCGCATGCAAGTTTTAGCGCAAAGTCTATTTTTAGACTATGTCTATTTTTAGACATATGGATCATGGTCTATGAGTTGCAAGATGTTGTTTATGGATGATTGGTCATGTTGGTAAAAATAGATGAACTTCTATTTTTGGTTCACAGTGTTGTGATCAGAGTCTATTTTTACACTGCCAGGTAAAAATAGAAACAGTCAAATATTATTAGCCCTTAGTAATATTTGGACTATAAACATTATCTTATTCTCTTAGAGAACTTCATTTCGAGCTAGGGATGTGGCACATGTTGTTGCATGAAGGAAATACGTGGTTCTTATGGGTTACTTGAGCTATTGCATGAAGGACTTCAGTTAGGACTTCAGTGATTGAGTTCTGTGGAGTTGGATCAGGAGTTGACGGAGTTCTGTTTAGTTTGACTTAGTTGAACTAGTTTTATTTAGTCTAACTGGACAATAGACTATGTGATAAGTTGTGTGAATTAGTTATTAATTAATTCACTAATTATTAACTCATATTGCAACTGAATAATACATCACTTAACTCAGTGCATGGACAGTTCAATAGAGACAGGTGTTAGAGGTAAGTGAAAGGGTGAGTTGTGACTATCACTTGTGCATGAGATTTGCACATGCATGGGATTGAGTAAGGCCAATGAGGCCAAGGGAAATTGTAGCTTGTTCTCACGTGATTTTTCCAAGTAAATACGAGTTTGCTTGAGCCATTATCATTCATTCTCATGTAGGTATTTTGCAGTAGAGGTAGGCAAGCAGCGGGGGCGATTTGGAGATCAGATCTGAGCTATATTATGTGTAACAGGTGGAGATAGTGTTGGATACTTGTGAAGAGTATTGTACTATGTATTGTTACATGTTCTCAATCAATATAATATATAGATAGTTGGGGTTTTTAGCGAGATGCTTTCCCCGGGAAAATACTATGTTGAGATGTGTGATTGATGCTTCTATGTGCGCATGTTATTGTTTCTGCTTTTGTAAATTGATGATCAATGTAGGGGAGGTTATGTATTATGCATGTATTCGGAAATAGTGTATAACAGGGATAATCTCTGTGAATATGTGTCATATTATTCAAAATTTCTACATGGTATCGGAGCAGGTTGATTTGTAGAAGAGATTTCTACAAGATATCAAAGTGAGGATTGATCATCAGATCTATTATTTAGAAAGTTTTTACATTTTATTTCTTTAGGTAGAGTCTGTGATCAGGCCAGGTAGCCTATGGATTCATCCTTCTTTTGGAAGGTGAGATATCTGGTGAATGCCCATACAGTGGATCTCTGTACGAGAAATACTTTGTTCTCACAAATTTTAGATCGGAAGCGGTTGAGTTTTTGAGTTGGTCGAATGGCACTCAAGGATAAAACTTAGAAACATTAAGTGTGAGAATGGAGACAGTATGCCCGAGGATCTCACAAAGTTCACCCAATGCCGGGATGAGCTGGGAAGTGTGGGGGTGACTGTCGATGATGAGGATATGGTGAGTCTAGCACTCCTTGGCCTTCCTAAGAGTTGGCATAGCTACTCAGACTCAGTGAATGGAAGGGAGAAACTGCCAAATTGGGAATGACTATGGTCGGATTTGATGTAGGAGGAGATCAGATGGCGCACCAGAGACAATTCTTCATCTATGCATGATGAAGAGAACTGTGCCTTAGCGAGTAAGGCGAATAAGGGGAAGGGGAAGGTTTCTCTTTCTGAATCCAGTTCTTCCAATGATGGGAAGAAGGTTGACAAGTCGAAGGTGAGATGCTTTCGTTGTCATGAGTTGGGCCATTATGCTACTAATTGCCCAAAGAAGAAGTCCAAGAAGGGATCC